>PVKC010014976.1:0-21754 GCA_004027635.1 Crocidura indochinensis | reverse complement strand
ATCCAGCTATACCACTCCTAGGAATCTACCCTAGGAACACAAAAATACAATACAAAAACCCCTTCCTTACACCTATATTCATTGCAGCACTATTTACCATAGCAAGAATCTGGAAACAACCAAGATGCCCTTCAACAGACGAATGGCTAAAGAAACTGTGGTACATATGCACAATGGAATATTATGCAGCTGTCAGGAGAGATGAAGTCATGAAATTTTCCTACACATGGATGTACATGGAATCTATCATGCTGAGTGAAATAAGTCAGAGAGAGAGAGAGAGAAAAAAGCAGAATGGTATCACTCATCTATGGGTTTTAAGAAAAATGAAAGACATTCTTGCAATAATAATAATTTTTAGACACAAAAGAGAAAAGAGCTGTAAGTTCCAGCTCTCCTCAGGAAGCTCACCACAAAGAGTGATGAGTTTAGTTAGAGAAATAACTACATTTTGAACTGTCCTAAAAATGAGGCATATGAGGGAAATAAAGAGCCTGTCTAGAGTACAGGTGGGGGTTGGGTGGGGAGGAGGGGGATTGGGACAATGGTGATGGGAACGTTGCACTGGTGATGGGTGGTGTTCTTTATATGACTGAAACCCAAACACAATCATGTATGTAATCAAGGTGTTTAAATAAAATATATTAATTAAAAAATTTTGCTAGTAATTTATATATATTTGATATCAGCCACTTATCTGATGACTTTTGGGTGAATGGTTTCTCTCATTTTGTGTGTGACCTTTGTATCCTGCACACTCTTTCCTTTGTCATGCAGAATCTTCTCAATTTAATGCAGTTCCATTTGTTAATTGCTGCTTCAATTTGATTGGACAGTGGTGTTTCTTCCTTGAAGATGCCTTCAGTCACTATTTCATAATGTTTTACTCATGTTATTTTCTATATACTTTAAAGTTTCAAGTTTGATATTATGGTCTTTAATCGATTTTTATTTGACCTCTGTGCATAGTATTGGATAGAGGTCTAAAAATGCCCCATATAACTAACATCAGAGATGCTAATAAAAACAACAATGAGAATAAATTTATGCCAAATGGACTGGCACACATCATAATGAACAAGACAGCCAGTTCTGGCAAGGATGCCAGGAGAAATTCTCATTCATTGCTGGTGGGAATGTAATCTAGGCCAAAATTACTCCATTCCCCATCTTCCTGTATAATCTTACCTGATGGTAAGATCAGTCCATTTCTGGAGTCTATGGAAGGTAACAAAAGGGTTGCCTCAGGGGTATAAGAGGGTGAGAGATTCAACAAGAAGTGGCTGGAGGAGTTGATAGCATGGAGAGATAAAAAACAGGTTTAATTGCAGGGCTGCTTATGGAGCCTGCTTAAAAGGTTTAGCATAAGGTGTGGCCTTATAGTAATAAAGCTTCATGTCTCCTGAAATTTTATGAATGCTGTGAATCATTTCCTGGATGCTATTGAACCTGCAGGTCTAAGTCAAATCCCCATGACAAATGTTCAGGGTGAAAAGGCTCCCTGCATTATAAAAATTATGGGTTCTTATCCCTGTTAGATAAGAACTTTCTATAAATATTTCCTCATTTTAGTGTGCCTATTCAAAAAGACATGTTGCTATATAATTGATGCATTTGAGATTAAAAATAGCAAGCTATAGAACCTCTATGCCTTGGTTTTGACCTGAGTTCTTATCCCAAGTAAGACTTTTCTATTAGAATTTCCACTAAGCAGAACCAAATCAAGCAAAACTAGTGGGGGATTGGGGAGAATATCTCTACAAATGGAAGTAAACACTAAGAGTTAAAACAGTTAAGGAAATAAACATACAAAGAAAATATAGATAACACCATTAAGTATCTTGGAATAATCTGATGGGGAGGAATAAGATCCAGGGCACCTTCTCATACCACACACACTATGTCTTGTGGAGTTTTAGAAGTGGTTTGAAGCAGTCAGGGGTCATGTAGTGTCCTAGAGCTGGGGGTCTCTCTGGAGCTTAATCTGTAGCAAACAACAATACATATTTATGGGAGGCAGAAGAAAAAGGTCACATAGGAAGAATCTGCAGGAGTGGCAGCTGCAACTTATTTCTAGGGCGAGAGATGGGGCATGAGAAGATGGATTTTACAGAATCTTTTGTAACTGTTTGGAAATAAATCTGACCATTATAAGATAATAGTCAGAGATTACTGAATAAAATTAGTAAATAAAGTGGAAATTATATATAATTATATATTAAGTATATATAAATATAATATATATTCATGTAATATATACATATTTATATATAAACTGTAATATATAAATTAAATTATATATACATATGTGTGTTCAAATAATTTAAATGTATAGAGTCATGAAATATAATGTCTTTAACTGAAAAATATATATCATATTCAACACTTTCCTACTGTTATTTACAATAACAAATTTGAATCCTATTATAATCTGGCAGTGCTCATTTTATTCTAATTTCATAAGACCTGTAAACATATAAGAATTTTAGCATTTAAAATGTACCATATATATAAATATATATCAGCCTCAATTTAAAAGGACGGGCCTCGGTTCGTTCCCCCGGTTCCCCATATGGTCCCCCCTGCCTGCCAGGAGCGACTTCTGAGTGAGTGGCCAGGAGTAACCCCTGAGGGTCACCGGGTGTGGCCCAAAAGCAAAAAAAAAAAAAAAAAAAGGACTTGTTTTTTGTTTGTTTGTTTGTTTTCATCTCTCCCTAAATTGCCCTCCCAACTGAAACTATAACAGAAATGCCCACTGGCACCAGGATTTTTCTGTTCAGCCATTAGCAATCATTGCTTGCAAAAAAGAATTACATTAAACAAAAACTGCTAAAAGCAAATGTATAAGTCATGCACACAGTTTCTACCAAGCAAAGACTAAACTTTGCAGGATAGTTGTTACAATTTTGTGTTCTCTTATCTTCTGTCTTTATTTCCCTATTCCACTCCCAAAGTGTTCATTCATAGCTTGAATACAAATTGTAAATATTTCATGATATTTGATTTCATCTAAAGTACTCTGGAACAAAAGTTTGAATGAGCTCCTCAGGGCCTAGATTTTTTAAAAATAGAAACAGTAAAACAATATTAGAGCCATTCTGTCACCTTAGGAAACAGCCTACAGGAAAAAGGACTATGAAGATCATTTTACTGGTTATACAGTAGGTCTAAAAGGAATGGTAACTTCATAAATAATTTTGTAGTATTGCTGAAGTTATTCTTCAGAGTTAGACACTGTAGTGTGAGTTTACCTTTTTAAAACAAAGGAATTTTAGTGTTCATTCAAATACTATACTTTGGATTACCTCAATTTCTGTTTAATATTTGCATATTTGTCTGTATAAAGAGAAATACTTCATTTAAGTTTATATAAAAGATTATTGAAACTGCTTCAGAAAATTAACTTCTACTAAAATTAGAAAAGGATAAATGGATTATGCTGTATTTAAGGGACTGGGTAAGTAAATTTTAGAAAATTATTTTTTATATTAGGCATAATTGATACATAAGCACTGTTTCAATTACAAGTGAGATTTAAGAATTAATATTTATAAACATTCTAAAAATCATCATCTCAAAATACCTAGCTTCTAATTGCTACCATATCCAATAACTTTATTATATGATTTTGGTGTTATTTTGATTTCAAGAAAAAGGACAGTGGTGGTTGTTTGATATAAATTAACCTACAGTTATATTTGTGAAGATAAAGCCTTTTCAGTTTGTTTATAAAATATAAATAGTACTATATAAATAGCACAATAAAATCTTGTTCCATATAATTTTCTAAAGTTTCGCTTATCCCTAAGCATTTTCTACATAGTACATGGGATTAATATTTTTCAAACATAATATTCATTGAATGATGGGAAGTCATAAGAGTAAGAAAAATCCCCACCGATCAAAATTTCTGAACACAAGTTTAAGCAGATAAGTGATCCTTGGTGTATTAATTTATAAGTTAAAGAAGCCCTCAATAAATCACAGAAAGAAAAATAGTCCAAGGAAGTAGATCACATAGATAAAAGAAAAAATGAACAGTGTATTTTAAATGATCTGAAATAAAAGTTAATGATACTTATGAATAAAAATCAGGTAATTATGAACAGTAAAGTATTACATATAAAATGTTCCATTCCTGAGTTTACAGACAAAAAAATATAACCATTGAATTAGAAAAACTTAATAGTAAACTATTAGTACTGATTCACATGAAGATTAACTGAGTAAATTGAGAATAGAAATAAAATAACTACTAATATTTTAAGAGATAATTTTACTAGAGTCAAAGAAACTGCTCACATAGATGTCACAATTGACCATAATATATTTGTTTTTAGAGGGTGAGAATAAATTTATTATTAAAATATATAAATAAAACAAAAAAGGAAGAAAAGAAAGAAAAAATAAGTGCAGTTACAAGCACATTCGTGAAAATTATGTATCTACAATAATGTCATTAATTATATAGAAAGAACGTTTAGTAAGCTCTTGGTATTTACCCGTTACGTTAAATCAGTGTGTTCCTATAGGAACAACTGCATCAAAAAATGAAGTTGTCCAGAAATCAACACACTCTTTATATCTGACACTGTGACTTTTACAGACATCAAGTCAGCTATCAGACCTCTTGAAGAAAGAAGATATGGGGAGAGGATGCCCATACTCATTCCAAAAAGCCCTGGTTATATCAACTTTAATATCATCATACCTGAAGTTTGATCAGATTGGTGTTCTCAAAAAAGAATCGCTAAGGCAGTGCCATAGGCAAAATGGTTATTCTGTGTGATGGATGTAGCAGATGTGGCTGCAATAGAGCAGAGAGTTGAATTACCTCTCCTAACAAGATTGCCAACTTTCTGCTATGTGGCCAGTGTACTAATGTTTTTTTATGGCTTGGTTTACAGATCTTTCCAGAAAAAGAGTGAATCTCGGGAGCTGGCTCAGTCTGAAAAAGATGACTGCTTTTGTGGTCCTATATCATAGAGACTTAATGGAACAGATACTTAATATTACCAGTAAATTGTATCATGAGGTTGACAAAAGGGATTGTCTGGTAGGCACTATGAACCTTTTTGAGAGAGAAACTTTTGAGCTGAGAATAACTGGTACATATTCATTTATTAAATAAAAAGGAATTCAGTAGTCTGCTACATAAATAACATTGAACTTTGCAGGAATAAAGAGCATGGTTAGGATAAATTTTGAGAACATCAAACTTGGCTGATATGAAGAAAAGGGGACATTGTGAATTTTAAAATGCATCACTTTCTTTTTTGAGTTTAGTCACTATAGTTTGCAAAACTGCTAATGGTTAGGGTTTCATGCATCAGACATTCCACCATTATACCAAAGTTTCCATTTTGCTCTATCATTGCTCACTGTATAGTACCAGAGAAAATATATTACCATATAAGTTAATACTGTTAATAAATCATATCTCATCATTTTTCATGTTAAAATATTCCATTTTTTAATTTTATCCTAATTAAAATTAAAGGTTTTGCAATGATCAGTAAGTAATTACATAGTTTCTCCCAGTCTCCGATCTCATTCCCTTCTGTTCTAATTTTTTATTTTTGTGTGTGTATATATGTATACATATACATATATATATATACATACATACACATAAATATACATATATACACATTTATACATACATATATATTATTTAATCACTATGGTTACAAAATTGTTTAGTGTTGGGTTTCATTCAAAAAATGAACACCATCTAACACCAGTATACATATCCTGTGCAACTATGTAATTATGTTTCTCATGCCATTCCTACTGCCCCCAAAAGACTGCCTGTCTCTATGGCAGGAAATTTGTTTCTCTCTCACTTTCTCTCTCTCCTTTACATTTTTGTTACTGTGATTTGCACTGTTGTTAATGGAGGAATGCCTTGCATGTTTCTTAATTTCCTTTCAGCACGAGTTTTTGTCCATAGTGATTAGTTGCACCTATCAGTTCATATGAATTATTCTCTAATCTACCTGCACTTAGTGTTCATGTGGCAAGTTTTCTATTCTAGACTGAACCTCCTAACCCTTATATTCATTGTATAAGGTTATTATTATCATATAATCTCATGTTTATCTTATAGACAACAAATGGGTGAGGTAATACTATGCATATACCTTTCCCTGTGACTCATTTCACTCAACATAATACTTTATATGTCCATCCATGTATAAGCAAATTCAATGACTTCAATTTTCCCAAAAGCTGTATAGTATTTAATTGTGTAGATATGACACATTTTCTTTAACCACTCATCACTCATATGCTGTTGGACACATGAGTTGTTTCCAAATTCTTACTATTGTAAATAGTACTATGATGAACATAGGGATGCAGAGGGCATTTTAATATAGTGTTTTTTTATTCCTGGAAGTGGTATTGATGGATCATATGGGACCTAATTTGTAAATTTTTAAGGAATATCTATATTATTTTCCAAGAACGCTAGATGTATTTGCATCCTACCAGCAATGAAAAGAGCTGCTTTTTCCCCTCATCCATTTCAGCAATGTCTTTTTTATTGTGTGTGTGTGTATGTGATATGTGCAAGTCTTTGTGGTGTAATATAGACCTAGTTGTTGTTTTGCTTCCCTCATGATTATAGATGTAAAGTATTTTTTCATGTGTCTTTGACCATTTGTATTTCTTCCTTAAGAGAATATTTGTTCATCTATTTCCCTGTATTT
This sequence comes from Crocidura indochinensis, assembly GCA_004027635.1. Classification (NCBI taxonomy): domain Eukaryota; kingdom Metazoa; phylum Chordata; class Mammalia; order Eulipotyphla; family Soricidae; genus Crocidura; species Crocidura indochinensis. Next base: position 15,041 of record PVKC010014976.1, on the reverse strand, counting down.
TGGAGGGCTGGATGTTTTTTTCTTGTAAAGTTCTCTCACTGACTTGTATATCTAAAATATCAACTCATTATCAGATTGTTATTGGAAAATATTGAAATAGTTTTTTCATTCCATGAGTAGCTTTGTATCCCAGTCACTACTTGATTTGAAGTGCAGAAGCTTCTGTGTTTAATGTAGTCTCATTTGTTTATATTTGCATCCACTTGTTTGTACAGTGTTGTTTCATCATTGATGATGACTTTAGCATCATATCATGGAGTCTTCTACATATATATTGAACTTTATGTTTTCAAGTATGGTGTAATGCCTTTAATCTATGATAATTTGATTTTAATGGTGTTAAAGATAAATCTGTGTTCATATTTTTGCATGTAGTTGTACAATTTTTCCAGCACCATTTTTTAATTTATTTTCCTAAACTACCCTTAAAAAGATTTTAAAAAATCACTTGTTTTAGAGAGAAGGCATATTATAAAACTTTGTTAGGCAATTATTATATTTTCCTTGTTCTGGATTCTATATGTTGCTTGTAGAATTTGGCAATCTTTTGACAACTGTAATTTTGTTATTTTTACTATAAATTCGTATTAGCTATGTATTTAACTTTACATTTGTAATGGTGTATTATTTTCTTAAGCACTATCTTTTCTTTTTAAATTAATATCTTTATTTAAACACCGTGATTACCATCATGATTGTGGTTGAGTTTCAATCATGTAAAGAACACCCCCTTCACCATGCAAACTTCCCCTCACCAAAGTCCCAAATCTCCCTCCTCCCCACCCCACCCCCGCCTGTACTCCACAGGCTATCTACTTTCCTCATTCATTAACATTGTTATGATAGTTATTTCCCTAATTGCACTCACTACTCTTTGTGGTGAGCTTCATGTAGTGAACTGGAACCCAGTCCTCCTCTCTTTTGTCTCTGAAAATTATTGCAAGAATGTCTTTTATTTTTCTTAAAACCCATAGATGAGTGAGACTATTATGCATCTAACTCTCTCCCTCTGACTTATTACAGTCAGCATAATAGATTCCATGTACATCCATGTATTGGAAAATTTCATGACTTATCTATCCTGATGGCTGCATAATATCCCATTGTGTATATGTACCACAGTTTCTTTAGCCATTCATCTGTTGAAGGGCATCTTTGTTGTTTCCAGAGTTTGGCTATTGTAAATAGTGCTGCAATGAATATAGGTGTGAGAAAGAGATTTTTGTATTGCATTTTTATGTTCCTAGGGTACATCCCTAGAAGTGGTATAGTTGGATCATATGGGAGCTCGATTTTCAGTTTTTTGAGGAATCTCCATATTGCTTTCCATAGAGGTTGGACTAGACAGCATTCCCACCAGCAGTGGATAAGAGTTCCTATCTCTCCCTATCTCCACCAGCACTGCTTGTTCTCATACTTTGTGATATGCACCAATTTCTGTGACGTGAGATGGTACTTCATAGCTGTTTTGATTTTCATCTCCCTTTTTATTAGTGATGTGGAGCATTTTTCATATGCCTTTTAGCCAACAGACGAATAGCCATTTGTATTTCTTCTTTATCAAAATTTCTGTCATTTCTTCTCCCCATTTCTTGATGGGATTAGATGATTTTTTATTGTAAAGTTCTGTTAGTGACTTGTATATTTTGGATATTAGCCCCTTATTTGATGGGTATTGTGTGAATAATTTTTCCTAATCAGTGGGTGTTTCTTGTACCCTGAGCACTGTTTTGTTTGAGGTACAGAAGCTTCTGAGCTTGATATATTCCCATCTGTTTATCTCTGCTCCACTTGTTTGGGGAGTGCAATTTCCTCCTTGAAGATGCCTTTAGTCTCAATGTCTTGGAGTGTTTTACCTATGTGTTGTTCTATATACCTAATGGTATTCCGTTTGATATCAAAGTCTTTAATTCATTTGGATATTACCTTTGTACATGATTTTAGCTGGGGGTCTAAGTTTAATTTTTTGCAAGTGGCTAGCCAGTTTTGCCAACACTGCTCCATTTAGGACTTATTGCTTCTTTATCAAAAATTAGGTGATTGTCTGGGGAACATTCTTTGAGTATTCAAGCCTATTCCACTGATCTGCATGTCTTTCTTTATTTAAATACCATGCTGTGTTCAATTACAATTGCTTTGTAATACAGTTTAAAGTTGAGGAAAGTAATACTTCCAATATTTGTTTTCCCACAGATTACTTTAGCTAGTCAAGGGTGTTTATTGTTCCAAATGAATTTCAGAAGTGTTTGATTCACTTCTTTGAAGAATGTCATGGGTAACTTTAGAGAGATCGCACTAAATCTGTATAATGCTGTGGGGAGTATTGACATTTTTATTATGTTAATCCTGCCAATCCATGAGCAGGGTATGTTTTTCTTTTTCCGTGTGTCCTCTCTTATTTCTTGGAATAGGGTTTTATAGTTTTCTTTGTATATTTCTTTCATGTCTTTGGTCAAGTTGACTCCAAGGTATTTGAGTTTTTGTGGCACTAATGTGAATGGGATTGTTTTCTTAATGATCATTTCTTCCCTATAACTACATGAGAACCTGGAAGATACGGATTAATTCTTGGACACTTATAACCTTCCATGTTTGAGTAAGGAGGATGCAGCATATCTAAACACCTCCATTACTATTGAGGAAATTCAAATGGTAATCAAATATCTGCCCCCCCCAAAAAAAGCCCTGGCCAAAATGGATTCACCAATGAATTCTTTCAAACCATTCAAGAGGAACTACTACCATTCCTTTCCATGCCCTTTTATGAAATTGAAATAAACAGGAACAATTTCAAATAGTTTTTATGAAGCCAACATCACCTTGATAACAAAAACCAGCAGAGATGCTGCCAAAGAAGAAAATTACAGATCAATATCCCTGATGAACACATATGAAAAGATCCTCAACAGAATCCTGGCAAATAGGATTCAATGCCTCATCAAGATCATTCACTATAATCAAGTAGGTTTCATTCAGGAATGCAAGGATGGTTTAACATTCATAAATCTATCAACATAATACACAGCATCAACAACAAGAAAAATAAAAATCACATAGTCATATCAATAGCCACAGAGAAAACATTTGGTAAGGTCCAACACCCGTTTTCGATAAAAACTCTCAGCAGGATGGGAATGAAATGAACCTTTCTCAATATAGTTAAGACCATCTACCACAAGCCAATGTCAAAGATTATCCTCAATGGAGAAATTCTGGTTCAAGGCAAGGCTATGTGCTCTCACCACTCCTCTTCAACATATTACTGGAAGTACTTGCTATAGTGATTAATCAAGAAAAAGATATCAAATGAATCTAGATAGGAAAGGAAGAAGTCAAGCTCTCACTCTTTGCAGATGACATGATACTCCACTTAGAAAACCCTAAAGAGTCTACCAAAAACCTTCTAGAAACAATAGATTTATATAGCAATGTGGAAGGCTACAAAATTAATACACAGAAATCAATGACTTTTTATACACCAATTTTTAATTTTTTATTTTTAATTATGAGAACAAAGATGCAAAGAAAGAGGACAAGGTAAAGTTGCAGTGGAAGGACAATCATCCATAAATAGCATCCTCAGAAGTTCCGTTGCTAATATCTTAACTTTGAACTATCAGCCAAAGAATTTTAAGAAAAATAAAACAGAACCCATGTACAATTACTTTGTCCCTCAAGTCCCCAGAATGCAATACATAATATTTCTTTTTTTGGCTTTACAATGTGCAGCAATGGAATTCAGGGGTTACAAGGTAAGCGCGGCCATGGAGCGAAGCAGAGCAGCAGTGCTTTTTGGGTGCGGGTCCTGGAGAGGTTCCTTGTTGTTCAGAGCCGGCTCGGCAGAAGAGGCAGAAAAGAGGTAGAACACCTGGGTGGTGTTGTTTTAAAGTCTCTGGGTGCCCAATCGCCCGGCTTGATTGGGCCCATGTGGGTAAGGTGGAGACATCTTACCGGATGTTCAGAGGAGGTAAGCTATTTGCCTTTCATGCAGGAAGTCATCGGTTCAAATCCCAGCATCCCATATGGTCCCCCGAGCCTGTCAGGAGCAATTTCTGAGTGAAAAGCCAGGAGTAATCCCTGAGCACTGCCGGGTGTGACCCCAAAACAAAACAAAACAAAAACAACAAAAACACAACAAATATTTTTTTTCTTTTAATGAATGCTTGTTAGCTAAATTTTTTCCAGAAAATGGTTTTTGCTGTGTCCCACATATTCTGATAAGTTGTGTCTTCATTCTCATTTGTTTCCAGGAATCTTTTGTTGTGCCACTGGTTTTTTAGTAGTGAGGTAATTAATGCTTAGGTTTTAAAATATATCTCAATGTCTGTTTGCAATAATTTTCTATTTTTCAGTGCATTATGATCTGAAAAAATAGTAGGATCAACTACTACTTCTTAGTAATTCTGCTCTTGATTGTTGAATATTTATGAGGGTTTTCTTCTTGGAACTCTAGAAATCCAACAATTCCTATGGTTTTTCTATTTAATTTATCTCAGAGTTCTACTGCCCTATATTTATTTTCTTTGAGGTCTTTTTAAACTTCTTCTATTATATAGAGGGGTTATGTAGCTCATATTCTAGTAACTGATTTTGTCCTCAGCAACTGTTACTCTGTTGGAGGTTTTCTGGTGACTTTTTTATATTGCCTACCAACTTTTTCACCCCTGATATTTTAGTTTGAAGTTTGCACATTTCTACTCTTAAATCCTCTTGAGTCTTATTTGTTCCACATTTGGTTTGTTCAACAGATACTTTGAGTTCTTTGAACATCCTTCAAAATTCTTCTATAAAGGCCTATTCAGAAAGACTATGTAGGTGGTTGGTACTTGTTGGGTCTTGGAATTATCTTCATTCTCTCATCATGGTGATGTTTTGCATTATTTTCCAATTGTTTTCCACTTTTCAGTGAAGTGTTTTCTCTATGTTGTGCTGGCGTTAATTGACTAGAAAATAAACATGGCAGTGTAGTAATTTTGTTCCTGTTTTGTTCTGGTTTTGTTTTTTTGTTCACTTACACTTACCATCACATAGGGGTTCCTGGCTGCCAAAGAAGGAACTGGTCCTCAATCCTTTGGGGTGTGTTGTTCACTTGCACTGGCCATTACATATGGATTTTCTGACTGCCAAGGAAGGAGCTGATCCTCAGTGCAGGTTTTCTTCCTTTGGTGGGGGTGCTCACTTGCCAGGAGATTGTTATTAAATGAGACAAAAATTTGGACCAAAACAATGCCATATCTAGAATGGATGTATAGGGATCTATGTATGTATGTATGTATGTATGTATGTATGCATGTATCTATCTATCTATCTATCTATCTATCTATCTATCTATCTATCTATCTATCCATCCATCCATCATCTATCTATCTATCTATCTATCTATCTATCTATCTATCTATCTATCTATCTATTGTCTATGGGCCAACCACACCACACCTGGTGGCTTTCCTAGAGGCTCCAGTGTAACAAAATGGATACCAAGGTCAAAATTAGGATGACCATATGTAAGTCAAACACCCTACTCACTATACAATTGCTCCAGCTGACATTTTTGTTTTAACTGTAAAAAATTGAAAACTCAGAAACATGTTAATGAAAAATAAAAATGTTTAGCAATGTTTGAGTAGTGTATGAAGGTTGAAGTTCTTTGGAAAATAACACTTTAGGACGAAAAATCGGAAAATGACTGGTAAGAATTCGAACAATGCTAATGTTGAATCACCAGTCCAGCAGACCAAACATTCTGACTTTGAAATGTTTTTAGATACAAATTTATTTATTTGCTCATTCTGGCTTTGAGCCATAACTGGCAGTTCTCCTGCCTTACTCCTCATTTTTGCAATGATTTCTGGTAGTCTTTGAAAACACTATGGGGTGCCAGGGATCAAATTCATGTCGATAGTATGCAAGGCAATATATCTACCCATTCTACTATTTCTCCAGCTTGTATAACTTTTTTATTATGAAATATCATTAAAGAATAAAAGAAAAATCAAATATGAAGTATAATCATATAAATCTAGAAGTATAAAGCAATTAAAATGTTTTATAGTTATAGTATTTTAGAAGTCACAATTACTAAAATAATCTCAGTTGCAATCATAATTTCAATTTATTAACACTAATGATCACTATCATAGATTCATTTATTTTGCTGAAAATATGCAAGATTCCTGATTGCTCTATAATTTACCTTTTTACAATAGACAAATAATTTTATAATAATTTACTTTTTTAAGTTCAATATAAAATATGGCTATTTTTATTTTCTCCCAGTTGTGTTTAGTGTTTACTCTCAGTTTTGTATTCTGGAAAAAAAACAATATCCATGGGGGCCGGGTGGTGGCGCTGGAGGTAAGGTGCCTGCCTTGCCTGCGCTAAACTAGGACAGAACATGGTTCAATCCCCCGGTTCTCCATATGGTCCCCCGTGCCTGCCAGGAGCGACTTTTGAGCAAATAGCCAGGAGTAACCCCTGAGCGTCACTGGGTGTGGCCCAAAAACCGAAACAAAAAAAAAAACCCAATAGCCATACCATATACTAGGCGAACACTCTACCTTCTGCACTATCTTGCTGACTTTATATCTTTATCTATGGTAAAATTGAATTATATGGTCTCTAGTTTTACTTCTAAGACTTGATACCTGTTTATAATCATGTTAAGAAAGAAGAGGACAACTAATAAGAAAATAAATTGTTATCTAAGTTATAGCATATACATAAACATATGTACATATATATGCACATACACATATGTGCATATGAAATAGTTAATAAGCAGCTAACTTTTGAAAATAATATAGATCTAATAAATCCCTTTCACGATAAGTTCAGCATTAACTTACTTTAAATCATTTACAAAGTAAGTAGTAAAGATTTAGTTAGAAGGACATAAAGATCTTAAGGGCTACATTATTTATTTTACCTTAGATTATTTTTCTAAGTTTATAGGGAATAATATTTTAATCATTTTCTTATACCCAAATCAAACATCCTTACCTTCTAAGTTCCAATATACACTGATTTATCCATCTTTCCTATTCAGTTCATATTTATTGTACTAAATATTTTTAAATAAGAGCCATATGTTGATTGTACTATCTCAAAAATAGTATTTAGAAAGTAGAGTCAAACATTTTGGGACAATGTAAAATAATTATAGGAAATAAACATGTTTGAATTAAATTTGATGCTAATCTATTAGTATACAAAATTGAGAGTAGTATTTTACTATTTTATCATTTTATCTTTTTTGGGGGGGGCACACCCATTTGATGCTCAGGAGTTACTCCTGGCTAAGCACTCAGAAATTGCCCCTGGCTTGGGGGAAACATATGGGACACCATGGGATCAAATCGTGGTCCTTCCTTGGCTAGCGCTCTCAAGGCAAATACCTTACCTCTAGCGCCACCTCACTGACCCCTGATATTTTACTATTTTCTTAAAAAACAAATAAATAGTTGATAAAAATTATATAAAAATAATAAAATTACTCCTGTACATACAAAATTATACAGGAGCTTTAGTTGCATTACTCCTTAACTTTTTTAAAGGAGAATGCACTCGATGTACATTCTAAAGTACTCAGAATGATACAAAAAACTGACATTTGTGCCTGTATTTAGCATTGGTTAAAATATTCATAAGTTCTTAAAAGACTTCATAATATTCAAAGATTATTTTTTATATTTACTACAAGTATAATGACTGACATTCTTAGATTATATGTAAGAATAACTGGTTACAACTGAGTACATTAGTTTTTCACATTTCTCTCATATATAGCAATCAGTTTTCAAGAACAATCTTGATTTGACAAATATAAGACAGAGCATTGGAATCAAAATGAGTGTTATCTTCTGTTTATGTCCAGCTGAATATTATTAAAAAGTTTCTCTAACCTCCCCTTATTATAGCTTTTCATCTGTAAAATTAAACAACCATATTTAACAAATGCTTACAGGTTTCTGACTGAAAAAAATTATGTAATTCTTAACTTGTAGTGTCCTTCCATTTTAAATACTCAGACTAAAGACTAAATATTTCAATTAATGTATAAACATTGCAGCAGATTTAGCATGATCTTGATATCAAAAAATATTTAAACTGAAACTGGCCGTAGATGATATTTTATTTTATTTTATTTTTTGTTTTTTGTTGGGCCACACCCAGCAGTGCTCAGGGGTTACTCCTGGCTATCTGCTCAGAAATAGCTCCTGGCAGGCACGGGGGACCATATGGGACATCGGGGTTCAAATCAATCACCTTTGGTCCTGGACCGGCTGCTTGCAAGGCAAACACTGCTGTGCTATCTCTCCGGGCCTTGTAGCTGATATTTTAAAAAGCCAACAGAATCTACCCAATAAATGAAAAGTAGAACTAATTGAAAAAGAGATTAAATCCCTAAACATAATTAATAAAGTTTAAACATTTTTCCTATTTTAAGCTACCAATTAAGATAATATATTATTTTATATATTAAATATAAATGTTCTCTGTATAGTTAAATAAGTTTAACTAATTTTTTTTCTAAGCTATTTATTTTTTGCTATCATGGCATTTAATAGTTATCATAGTTAATATTGATATATTTATTTATTACTAAACTTATTAGTGTGTTTTATAGTTATCATGGTTAATATTGATATTATATTTATCTATTGATATAATATTGATATTATATTTATCTATTGATAAAATATTAGTGCATTTTATACTTATGGTTAATATTGATAATATTGTAGTTAACATACTTATTTGAATGAATTATATATAAATTTTGACTATTCTGAAAAACAAAAAGTATACAAAAATAAACCACAGGCAGTACATAACACTAACTGAAATTTAGTTGTTTTTGCAATATTCCAGCAAGTGAGTGAGAAGGCCTATGTTACATACATATATGTTGGCAATCCTTGAACTAATCTTATTCACTTTTCTTTGACATTAGTGAATATATTTAGATTATTTAGTCAACTAATTGGCTAGCATGACCCCAAAAGAGAAATAGCATGAGATAGAGAATAAATTTTCAAGAATTGTAAGTCAGCCTGAATTACTTTTTTTTTCCATTGAAGCAACCTAGTCATAGATTTTATTGTGCTCCTTTTTTCTCCTTTTTTTTATTTAAACAACTTGATTACATACATGATTGTGTTTGGGTTTCAGTCATGTAAAGAACACCACCCATCACCAGTGCAACATTCCCATCACCAATGTCCCAAATCTCCCTCCTCCCCACCCAAAACCCTGCCTATACTCTAGACAGGCTTTCTATTTCCCCCGTACATTCTCATTATTAGGATAGTTCAAAACGTAGTTATTTCTCTAACTAAACTCATCCCTGTTTGTGGTGAGCTTCATGAGGTGAGCTGTAACTTTCAGCTATTTTCTCCTTTGTGTCTGAAAATTATTACTTTCAAGATGAAACAATTAAATATTTTTGATTAAAAAAAGATCATATAATAGGTAAATAAGATAACACAATACTTCCAATAAATGAATACTCAACAGTTGTAATGTAACAACAAACTAAAATAAAGCAAAAAACAAAAATGAAATATTAAAAAGGCAAATTTCTAAAATAAACTATATTATTATATTTCAAGAAAAGATTTCAAGGCAGTATTATAGTTAAAGGGACAGGGAAATAGACTAGTTTATAAAACATATAAAAGGAGAACTTCTGGGGGCTGGGCGGTGGCGCTGGAGGTAAGGTGCCTGCCTTGCTTGCGCTAACCTTGGACGGACCAAGGTTCGATCCCCCAGTTCCCATATGGTTCCCCAAGCCAGGAGTGACTTCTGAGCGCATAGCCAGGAGTAACCCCTGAGCGTCACTGGGTGTGGCCCAAAAACCAAAAAAACCAAAAAAAAAAAGAGGAGAACTTCTGCACACGTTAATAGAAATAAAATATTTTTGCAAAGAAGAGGAACAATTTGAACAGATCTCACAAAGAATGAAATCTTTCATTCCAGAGGCCAGAGCAATAGCACAGAATCAGGGCCTTTGTCTTGCACATTGCTGACCTGAGTTTGATCTTCGGATTCTTTATGTTCCAAACACTGCCGGGATTAACTCGTGAGCACCTAACCAGTAACCACACCAAGCACCTTTGGATATGAACCAAAAAACAAACAAAAAAATGTATTCCAGAAAGATGTTTTAAATTGAACAATACTTAGTTATATATGATTTTAGTGATGAAATTTTTTAACCCTAAGCCGTAAAAGGGACAGTTTTTTTTCTAAATAAGAATCAGATTGAAACTATATTTAAATATATACACGCATTACATAAAGACAAAATTATATATGCTCATCGTAACAATCAAGATCACAGGTCTCATTGGGTTGCTTTACATAATGCACAAGCAGAAAAATATTTCCTTAATATGTATTTTAATATTTAGATTTAAAAAATTATGAAGATACTTTTTAGTGTAATGGATTATTCCCCCTTAGAAATTTTTAAAAATAAATTTTGCTTTGCAAGTTCGGGAGTTAATTAAGTTCTTGATAATGATATAGAAATCAATTCATTATTCTGAGATTAATGATAATTTGAAAAAAGGGCCTTTTTAATCAATTCCTTTCTACTATTTCAATGCTTTAGAATCTTTTAATTGTTTAATAAGCAAAATGACAAATTTTAATAATTCAACAAAATTATGCAAACTTTATTAGTAAATAGTCATAGCCACTTGGAATTCTGTGGGAAACTTTAATACCTATTTTTATGACAATAAAGTTTATAAGTTTATAAGCCAGCAATAGGAGTAAACAAAATCCTAATCACACAGGAGGTCAGGAAGAGGTATAGGAAGCATTGGTGGTGGGAAGGTTGCACTCGTGAAGGTGGGTGTATTTTTTTATGACACAAACCCAAGTACAAATATGTTTGTAATCATGGTGTTTAAATAAATATATTTAAAACTTAAAAAGGAACATATATCTTAGTATATTGGAAGTATATTTTATAAAAAATATTCACTAACCTCAAAAATCTACATATTACCATTATTATGAAAGCAGATTGATTAGATACATGAAAGTCTATGTCCATATTTCTGAGAACACAATTGGAACTAGTAATAAGAATGCTCTGAATAAAATATTTTTGCCAGAGCACAGATGATCTTTCTTATCTGTACTCATGGGTTATAGGGACATAAAAGAGCACACATGCATATGTACATGTATAAATATTATTCTTTTTATATTAATAACTATATTTGTGAAAAATATGAGTTTTATGCAATTTGGTACAACAATATAATAGCGATGTTAAGCAAAATGACACCTGAAATGTCTCTACTCATCACTGGGATCTGTGTATATGATAAGATTATCATTTATGTGTCCTTAATAGAAATGTACTTATTTTTTTAATGTGTACCTCAAGATTTTCACAGTGTATATTTAAGTGTGAGTGGGAGACAGAAGAGTCAGGGTCAGAGTGATGCCATATAAAATACAATTCATTAATCCTTGATTGTTTTGAGGATTAAGGAAGCCAACCATAAATCATAAAATTGAAAGAATTCATGAGAAAATAAACTCTTTTTAAATTTTCAAAAAGCAAACATTTCTTCTTACTATGCCTTTAGTTTTAGAGATCCTTATTATCTGAAATGGTGTAAATCTGTATAGTTTACTATTTTACATTTATTTTTATAGGAAATCTAAAATACTAATACAGTGATTTATAGTAATAGAATTACTTCATATATAATATATATTGCTTCTTTTAGAAGTAGTCTTTTTAGATTAGCCTTTTAGATTAGTCTTTTCTTTCTCTGAACAGTAAAGATGTTTTACAGCATGGTATGCTACTAAATAACCCAATCAAAATATTATTAAACAATTACACTGCAGTAGACTGTTTAATGAAGTGTTTTCAGTGTGATTTGAACACTAATAGCAATAGTGTTAAGCTGTTTTGTGCTTTGTGTATCAAAGAGCTTGCAGTAATGTGGTTTGACTTAGCACCACGTTAATATTGAAATACCTTTGGCAGACAATATACTTATGTTTTCCTAAATCTTTATGCGTATTGTTATTGTGTATGAAAATGGAAAAATGAACAAGTCTATCAAGTGCTTTCATGTTAAATTTCTGATAACTAAATACTTTCTAAACTTTCTTCTATTTCAAGTCAAATATATTGGCTTGGTTTGAATTTAAATTTGAATATAAATTTAAAACAACATAATATAAAGTCAGATCAAAAAGTCATAAACTACTTTTTATATCAGTACCTAATAGAGAATAAGTTATACATTTTACAATTTTGACAATACGGTCATTGGCATATCATTTAATTTATTTTTTGGTTTTTGGACCATACCCAACTATGTACAGGGGTTACTCATGGTCTTGTACTCAGAAATCATTCCTCGTAGACTCGGGGACCATATGGATACCAGGAATAAAACCCAGATCTGTCCTAGGTCTACCTAGGATAAGGCAAATGTCCTACCACTATCCTATCTCTCTGCCTCCCTGGCATTTATATTTTAAAGAAAAATTTTATGCAGATATACCTAAAATATTGCAACATTATCATTTCATAGATTTTTATATATTAACTTTCTAAAAATTTATGTTTTGATGTTTTGGGTAAGAGTTATAGTGGGTAAGACAGTAGTTTTGCACAGACAACCAGGATTTGAGAGTCTGCAGAGTCCATTAGGAACGTCCCCTGAGCACAAATCTTGCAATAAACGAGCATTCTTGAGAGTGGCCCTAAATATCTATCTATCTATCTATCTATCTATCTATCTATCTATCTATCTATCTATCTATCTATCTATCTATCTATCTATCATCTATCTATCAATCATCTCTATGTCATTTATCATATATTTATTTATCTGTCATCTATATAATATATCATCTATCCATTTTCTACTGATCATATATCTATCATATGTCTGACATTTATCATCTGTCTGTATCAATATAATTATCTATCACCTATTTTTCTAAGTTTTATTTGATCACCATAATTTGGTATACATGATGATAAGGTTTTATTTATAAAGTATCCTTACACTACACACTGTATCTTTTTTTCTACTTCCCTCCACCTTTATTTTCTGTATCCCCATGATGATAACAGTTTAGTTCTCTAAATTCTGTTGCCTTTGGCCATTTGTATGTTTCTATGGGTTTCTTTATAGCTCACAGATGGGGGAGAGAGTTTTGTATCTGTCCTTCTAATTTCTAATTCACTTAGCATAAAATAGCATAAATTCATGTGTGGTAAACTTCATGATTTTATCTTTTTATTGGAATTACTTCTGGTTCTGTGCTCAGGCAAGACTATCTAGCTGTTGGAATTAAATTAGAGATGACTGTACGCAAAAAAATTGTTTTGCCCCAAATAGTGTTTCTCAGCCATAGATTTATTATTTTTAAAGGGTGGATGGCACAATTAGCATTGATCAATGGCAATCCCTGGCTCTGAGCTAAGGATTGATTACTTATGATATTCAAAGGAACATATGCTATATGGCAAGCTCCAATTACCTATTCTACCTTTCTAGCCTTTGAATATTCAAAAGTAAAAATTCTAACTGGTCAATTATTTTATTTGTCGATGCTTGTTCTGTTGTAACAATTCAATGTCAAAAAGTGTCACTATTGTATTTTCTTCATTAAAAGAACAAAATGTGGGCCAGAGCAGTCGCACAAGCATAGGGCACTTGCCTTGCATGTGCTAACCTAGGTTAGATCCGCTGCACCCCATATGGTACCCCAAGTCAGGAGTGATTTCTGAGTACATAGCCAGGAGTCCCCAAGAGTCACCAGGTGTGGTCCAAAAACAACACTAAAAAATAAAAATGTGACCTTAAGAATATTAAAATACTAAAATTGATAGTCACAGAGATGTAGAAAATAGTGAACTAAAATTTCATTCAAGATGCTTTCATATTTATGAACTAAAATTTTCTATAATTCTGTTTTTGATAGTTAATATGACCATGAACTAATTTTTTTTTTGGTTTTTTGGGCCACACCCAGTGACGCTCAGGGGTTACTCCTGGCTATGCCCTCAGAAGTCGCTCCTGGCTTGGGGGACCATATGGAAAACTGGGGGATCGAACCTTGGTCTGTCCTAGGCTAGCGCAGGCAAGGGAGGCACCTTACCTCCAACGCCACCGGCCGGCCTCCAATGAACTAATTTTTAATTGATATTTTAAATAATATATTTAATAGCAATAGTCTACCTGAAAGATTTATTTTCTCTCTTAAAATATTCCACGGACATTGACTCCTAAAGAGATGATGGTTACAATATGATTTAGTGCACATAATTTGGTAATAGACATGAGACAAAAACCCCAGTAATTGTCACTATTAGAGAGGTACACAGGTTTATCTTCTCTCATATAGTCTCTTATTTCATCTCAGCCCTTCTAGAAATCTGTGTTCTACCGTTCCATTCTGCGTTTACTCATTTACTGGTTCCTTGACAGAACAGTGACCTGCCACGCCCACTATTTACCATTTATTTGCTATGTACAAGTAACTGGAAATTACTTCTTGGAGGTCTGTCAGTTCTGTTTGACTCTCTTGATCCTTCTCTTATGAGGTACGAAAGCCCAGTCAGCAGCTCTCAATACATTCATCTCTGCCTGTCATCTCAGTTTCTCTTTCCATCATGTGTCATCTTAAAGCTGAAGTATTTTGACAAGTAGAATGATTTCTGATTAGCTGTGATTATCAGAAGTGGACAAGAGAAGTTGAGGGCAGTGGATTACACATGACTTTACATTTTACTCTAATTTATATCTATCAAACTGACTGTATTATCCACTCAGCATTCTCCAAATAGAGTCATTTCCCCTAATAGTTTCAATTCAGCTGGTGTTGATGATTATTGAAGAACCGGTCTTCTAATGTTAATGTGTAGCATCTTTCTACTTTAGAACAAGTAGAGAAAAAATTTGTTTATTTTTCAAATCAAATAGGAAATCCTCTTAACCCATGTCTCTCCGACTCAATCTTGCTTTTTTTTTTTTTTTTTTTTTTTT
>PVKC010014975.1:0-21787 GCA_004027635.1 Crocidura indochinensis | reverse complement strand
GAACACAAGGATGGTTTGATATAGACAAATAATTGAATGTAATATGAAAACCCAAGATAAAGATAAAAACATGATACTTGTTAATCCAACTTAAACAATTTTGATAAGATTTAACATTCTTTCTTGAATAAAAATCCTCGACAAATTAAGAATAGGAGAAACATACACTGGAGAATAACAGTCATATAAAACAAACCCATAAAACAAAACATATAAAACAAAATATATAAAACAAATATCATTCTAAATGGCAAAATTTGAAAGAATTCCCTCTGACATGAGTTTCATAAGCAAGCATGTCACTTTCGATCCTACCTCTTAGAAATTCATGCCAGAGTAAAAATAAAATAAAATGCATTGAAACAGGAAAATAAATTTTTATTTAAATTGTTTTTTTTAGGTTATGTATCACATACATAGAAAATCCACACAACAAAACAAAAATCGTTTTGATGAGTCTCTTCAAACACATTTATCCAGTATTAGTAGGGAGAGCGGAGTATCCCAATGTGACTTGACTTGCTACAGAAATGCTTGTCTTCACAAATTAATTTTCTGGGGACTTTTTTCTTTTATTTCCTCACTTAGTAACCCCACCCCCCCCATATATCTACCTTTAACTGATAGGTGTTTTATGACCTGTAAAGAAGTTTAAGCCCTTCTATTTGACTCACACATTCCTTGCCATCTGATCTAGAGCGGTATTTTCTTGTCTTTGCATCTCTGCCATAGTCCGTGCTTAAATCCATTTCGACACTCCTATAGTACAAAAAGTCAGATGCTCTTTACAAGTCTACTCAATACAATTCTTATACATGGTTCAAACCCACAGTTACAAAAGGCTTTCTGTGCCAAAGTTACCACCCCTGAGGCATGGCATCTCTGGGAAACTTCTTTCCATAGTGTCTGAACCACAGTAGATTTGAGTGTATTGGGGAAAGGCCAACAAAGAAAGGCAATTATGAAGAGTTCCCCAAATACTTCCAGAATAGTTATTAACAGCCAGCAGTAGATAGATATCCCAATTTTAGATGCACCATGGGGACAAATAGAGCTAATAAACCCTCTACCCTCACCCCATCCTAAAGTACTTACTCTCCATGCTTAGTGAATATTATTCCTGGACAAAGTATATATTTTTCTTTAACAATAGCAGGTTTTATATCTGAAAGAAAAAGCCATGGGGTTAGAGAAATAGTACGGCAGGTAGATTGCTTGCTTTGCCAGGTTTGATCTGCAGCAACCCATATGGTCTGCTGAATCCCAACCAGAAATGATCCCTGAATCTAGAGTCACAAACAACCTCTGCACATAGGTGGGTTTGACCTCCAAACAAGACAAACAAAAAAAAAGGCACTAATAAATTAAAATTCATGCAATAATGGCATATGCATTCTTCCCTCTCTCCCTTTTTTCTTCACTTGGCTGTAGAATTCGTATGTCAGCTTTTGACAGATTCTCCTCACTGCCTTCTAGAAGGAACCAGTTTGTGCTATTACTGGCAGTTAATGAGCACAAAGTAGGCAGAGACTGTGCTCTCAAGGATATTATAATGGAGTATTGAATAGAAGTACAGACAATAAAATGCCAAAGAACAAGGTACAAAAAAAGGTGAGAATAAAGGTGATGGGAAGGTGCTTACATTCTATTGAGCCTCTAGAGAATCTAAGATATTTACACAAAATGATGCCATGCTGATATGGATACTTTTGAATAATGGTGATTAATATATTACCTAAATTATATTTATTTTATTGATAGCTATTCAAATACTTTAATTTTGTTTCAAGTTATATTCTTTTTTTTAAATTGGCTGAATGTCTTTTGGGCCACACTAGACAATGCTCAGGGGTTACTTCTGTTTCTGCACTCAGGAATCACTCCTGGTTGTGCTTGAGGGAGCCATATGGGATACCAGGGGTCAACCTAGAATAGGATATGCAAGGCAAGACCCTAAGTTGAAAATTTGCTACTTCCATGTATTAGTCAACATTTTCATTCAAAATGAGTTGTTTCTGAGGGAGGACTGAGCCATATGAGGAGAAATCTAGTCTCCATGATGGAGACTTCTGGGCTGTGAGAAAAGCCATGGCAAAATCCTAAACTTACATACCAAAGTTACTGAGTTTATTGAAGAAGAATAAAGGGACTGAGCTTACTGAGGAAGAATAAAGTGATTAAAGGAGGTACCAAGTCCTAATGAATCCTGGCAGGGCTATGGAATTTATTTTAAGTTTGATATATCTCTTAATTATGGCCAGGTTGGCATATGTTATGCACATAAAAGCAACAGACTTGTCTTATACTAAATGGGAAATAAAAGCAACAAGAATAAAAACTTTTTAGGGTTTTTTTTTAGAGTTTTAGGGTTTTTTTAGGGTTTTTTGTTTGTTTGTTTTTGGGCCAAACCCAGAGGTGCTTAGAGAGCTCAAAAATTGCTCCTACCAGGTCCATCGGACCTATGGGATGCTGGGGATCAAACCCAGGTCCATCCCTGGCTGACTGCATACAAGGCAAACAACCTACCATTTTAGAGGCCAGAGCATATACAGGATAGGGCTTTTGTCTTGCACGTGGCAGACCAGGTTCAAACTCAGGCATGCCATTATGTGTGACCAGAACTACTGGGTGACTAGTGGTGACATTTGTTGAGATAAGGAGTCCTGAGAAGAAATTTGTTTTTTTTTTCTCCCCTTTGTTTTATGTGCTTAGGAATTGGCATTTACATGAATAAAAAATGGGGAAGGGGAGATAGTACAGTGGTAGGAGGGCATACCAAGCATGACCTGATTCAGATTCAATCATCAGCACCACATAATCTCCAGACAATTGTGGAATCACTGAACTATCACACCCTGTTGGTTAAAATTCTTTATGGCTGATAGCCCCTGGGGTCTCTTGAGCATTTTTTTTAAGATACATCCTAATTTATTTCCTAATTTAATTGTGGAACTTTTCTCTCCTGAAGTTATTTGCTTCTATACTAGTTTATGGGGAATTCTAGTTCAGAAATATTCCTTGTAAATGATTCATTTCTGGGGGCCAGAAAAAAAAAGAAAAAAAAAGATTCATTTCCATATATATCAGTGCTTTGACCCAATTAAAAAGTAAGAGTAGTCATGCATGAACTTTTGGACAGTTTGACCTTTTTTATAACTGCTCAAAATGAAGTCAATTCTTAGAAGCTTGAAAAGTGGAAACAGTTATAGTCTGAGTGCTATGATGGATGGAATTAGTGAAAAGAACTTCTAAGTAGGACACTTCAAGAATTGGTCATTGCCAACAATAGAGACAAGGACAAGATGATGCAGATATCAGACATACTGAGGGCCCAGCAAACAACGGTTGACTGATAGGAGGTTTTCACCAATATTAACTAATCAAACCAAGTACTTTAATTATTATATTTTAGCTACACCTTGAAATGAACAATATTGGTCAATAAATAAATATTATGAATGAATTAAATGCTTTCTTGGTCACTTTTGGCCAGTATTCTACTGAACTGACTATTGACACATCAGTTTGGATGTACTCTTTTATGAAATCCTGACCCAGTTTGAGCCTGAAGAAAATCACTTGTGACCCAAAAACAATGTGACCCAACTACATTGCTGCAATAGATCAAAGGAAGTTTTGGCCATATTCCTTTGAAATACGTCAGTCCTAAAGGCCACAGGAATTTCTGTTTCAGCAAGACAAAGATGCTGGACTAGAGAATTGCATCAACATTATTAATTCCAGATATTCCTGTATAGTCTCTGGTCTTGGCTTAACTGCAATTAGTTTTCCTCTCCAGCTATGCATCCATATAAAGAAATAGCCAGGTGTTGACTCAATGATTAATTGAAAACCTGCATATAGTGTACTTAGCATATTATCTGATGCTGAGTTGCTCAGTAATGATGAGTTTTCCATATCAATGTATCATATGTTTTACTGAGGGCAACAACAAAATATGTGTTCTTAAAATGGGTCAGGCAATGTTAATCCCACCCAATTCTTTGCACCCATTGAACAAGGAGGTGGTCTCAAAATGAGAAGGGAAGATTTTTTGGTTTCATATTTTCAGATAGACCTAGAATCAAATCATCAAATACAATGAATATATTTTATTCAAGGGTGTAAGTGAGGGTCGAGGAGATTTCTGGGTCAACTAACCAGGTATTCACTGAGGAAAAGAACAAGCATTTAAATTTTGCCACATGCTTGCTACATGAATCAACTGTGCTTTATCATATATTCAGATTCCATTCATGATGTTACTCATTACCAAAATATATTTGAATATTAAGGTTTGCTAAGGCAACCATATCTTGACCCCATTGGACTGGAAAGATTATAGAGTTTGAGAAGGGGACTCTCAGGATTCCAGGTCACACAAGCAATTTGATTTCCAGGGCTGAAAAAACTCTCATCAAATGTGCATCTTAGGATGCACTACCCTGGAAAAGTTACCAGCTGGCATTGACTCACAGTCCTGAGCTAGTATATTTTCTCCATGTGATTTGACATTGTGGTTGCTGAATCTTTCAAGGGAATTTATAAACTGATAAAAGGATTGGAGTAGATGTAGTCCTGAATAAATACCCCCATGTCAAACTCATCATCAGCACTAGCAAAATCCTGCTCCAAGAAGAGTTTATGCTGTTGGGGCTGATGACTTACCATCCAGTTTTCTTCATCCACTCTCCATGCTGTACAACCACCACAAGAAGTAATCGGCAATGATATTAGTGTTTAGATGACCGAAGTAATGCAATTGATTTAAGAAAGTTGGCTAGCTTGAGGTGAGTACTTACCTATTACACCATCCTTTTTATATAAACACCTCAGAGCATCCTTATTTATTTTGTCCATTTCTTTAAAATAGTGAATTATAGAGTAGTCTTCTGCAAAGGCAACATGAAAAGATATGTTTGAGTAGTCTTATTGCTATTTTTTTAACTTGTTAGGCCAGCCCCAAATGAGTATTTCCATGAGACTCCTAAGAGAAAACAGTCGTGTTTGTGCCAAAGTCTCTTAGGTTCGCAGGCCAAATTCTCCCAATATAGAGGCTGGTTATGTCCCTGAATTTCAAGAACTTTCACTCTTGCCCCTAAGCCACAGAGCCCATAAAATAACATCCATACTTCACATACATATGCCTCGAGTTGTCCCACTGCACAGAAATAAATTCAGTCTTAGTTTTCTTGCCCTAAAGTCCTAAATTTGCAGGCAGTGCTCTTAACTAGACCAAAATTCATAGAAAGAGCCAGCACAGCATAGAATTAATAGCGCTTTTATATTTGAAGCTCACCACAAAGAGAGGTGAAAGCTGTTAGGGAAATAACTGCACTTATAATTTACACGACAATGTTAAAGAATAAGAGAAGTGGAACCCGGGAGATAGCATGGAGGTAAGGCATTTGCCTTTCATGTGGAAGGTCATCGGTTCGAATCTTGGTGCCCCATATGGTCCCCTGTGCCTGCCAGGAGCAATTTCTGAGCATGGAGCCAGGAGTAACCCCTGAGCACTGCCGGGTGTGACCCAAAAAAAAAAAAAAAAAAAAAAAAAAAAAAAGAATGAGAGAAGTGGAATGCCTGGAATGCAGGCTGGGGTTGGGGAGGAGGGAGATAGGGGGCATTGGTGGTGGGAATGCTGCACTGGTGAAGGGGGTGTGTTCTGTTTATGACTGAAAGCCAACAGCCTGAAAGCAATCATGCTTGTAATCATGGTGCTTAAATAAAGATTAATAAATTAATAAAAACTTATATATTTGAACTATACACACAAATGTTGGTTCCTGTGGGACACTCAAACTAGGAGAATTATTCCCTGCTACCCACCCCCTACATTTCTAAATATTTATCTATGTACATAAACTCACGTAGCAAGTTTGGATTCAGGGAGGAAATAAAAGAGATGAATACTACTTTTTAGAGAATCTTCCATGGAAGAAGATATGCTATCTTACTTGTGAATTAAGAAACCTACATACGGAGCCGGAGCGATAGCACAGCGGTGTTTGCCTTGCAAGCAGCTGATTCAGGACCTAAGGTGGTTGGTTCGAATCCCGAATCCCGGTGTCCCATGTGGTCCCCGTGCCTGCCAGGAGCTATTTCTGAGCAGATAGCCAGGAGTAACCCCTGAGGCCGCAGGGTGTGGCCCAAAAACCAAAAACACAAACAAACAAAAACAAAAATCCTACATACAGATAATTGTTCCTCTGCACCCTTACTTAGTTTTCATCTGTCTTTATTTTACATGGTATTCACCCATATAGACACTAGTTTACTTAAGTGTAGTGTATGCTCTAGTGAGTTTTTTTAATTATTATATTTTTTCTTTTTCTCGAATGCAGTCCCTCACTACCACAAAACATTTGGGGGAAATCTCAGGGATCAGCACATCCGGAGTGCAATGGATAAGCCTCACCCTGGGGAAACCACCTTCGTGATCATGATATCTCCCTTGCCAGGTAAGTATTCTAGTGAGTTTTTTAATTTTGGGGTCACACCCAGCAGCACTCAGGGGTTACTCCTAGCTCTGCACTCAGAACTTGCTCTTGGCAGGCTTAGGGGACCATATGGGATGCCGGGATCTATCCCACGTTGGACATATATGAGGCAAATGCTCTACCTGGTGTGTTATCTCTCTGGCTTCTATGCTCTAGTCCTTTCATAGGATGTAAGAGTCTCAGGTTCAGATCTGGGTAAAGCCAATGAATAACCCAGATGCTTCTTGGCTCAGGGTCAGTTTCTCAAGGAGTCTTTATTCAGAAATTCTAGCATAAATTTTACTAGAAGTCCTAAATCCTTCCCTTTAGGGCATCCTGGAACACTTATCAGATCAATAAAAGTATTGCAAAATCTATGCTTTAATGAAATAATGAAAAGCAGTTCTTAGGCTTTAGAACAAAGCTGTTCTGATGTGTTTTGTAAGTTTCAAATTTTTTGGAGAAAATTTGGAATTATAGCTAAATAAATGCATATTGTGACTATTAACTCCTTTGTTTCTCCCATCAAAATTCAGATGCCCTATTTTATTTTATTTTTATTTTTGTAAAATGGGAAATACCTAAACACTATAGAAATAATATAACCATTAAGCTCTTCTTATGTACATTACTGCTCTATTTCCATATCTGGCATCATATATGGTCTGCATATTACTACCAGATGTAATTCTTGAACACAGAGCTATGAATAAGTACTGATCATAGCTGCTATGACCCATCTCATTCCCCCACACCCCAGATAATAGCTACCATTAATATATTGAAACATGTACATATCGGCATTTCATAGATAAAAGCAGCCACTCTACTCCTTATATTTGTGTATATAATTTTTCTTGTGCTCAGAAGTTGTTCCTGGCAGGCTCAGGGGACCATATAGGATGCCGGGATTTGAACCCAGGTTCGTCCTATGTTGGCCGTTTGCAAGGCAAATGCTTTACCGCTGTGCTATTGCTCCAGCCCCAGAAATACCACTTAAAAAAAGGCACCCACACAATGCTCATATGTAGACCTAGGCCTTCAGGAAATTCCCAGAGAGGATTCCTATTATGTAATGAGAAGGTCCATGCAATAATTCCCTTCATTGAAAAGGATTTTGTGTAATTCTGGCAGATGTACCAAGAGTACGTTGTGGCATTGTCCCTCTTTTGCGTAGGCACATTAAAATGGGAAAATATTACATTATGCAAATAAGTTCTTATCTAATAGAGATAGGAACACAAATTCTGTAAAGCAGTTAGGCCTTATACCCTGAACATTGGCATAATAGCTTGGCTCAGGCCTCAGAAGAATGGGTATTGCCTATACATCCCTGAACCATGGATACCATTTATGGAAACAAACACAATTTTCTATAACATTACCAGGAAGTAAACCTCTATCAGGGAAGACCCTACCACTGCTCTGGCATTGACTTACTCCAATGAATGCTCTCTTAACACCCAGACCACTTAACAACAGCAACAACCTGCTTTCAGGGCACGTGTTTCCTCATCTAATGGTGAAGTGAAACTAGAGGTAACTCCACATCAACCTGACTTGATGAAGGAAATGCGCAGAAACCAGAATCCACCAACAACCGCTAATGTGCGAAAAAGTTTCACTGGGACCACGGAGAATGACTCAGAGGTTGGGCAGCCTGGTATGCCTGCAGCCCAGAGTCGTTCTTATGCCAGAAAATTTCAGGGTTGAAACCTCCTTGTAATTAGGCAGAAACTTTTTTTCTGTTTTCCCCATATTTTGCTGGGCCTATGCAAACAATGGCGATTGCCACTCTAACACCATGACTACTGTTTTATTTTTTTTTAAACATTTATCCTTAAAAAACCAAAAACATCTTACTAAACTTAAAAAAATTGTAGTAAAATGCCTGTCTGGCCGATGAGGGGAAGGAGGGAGGAGGCACTGGTGATGGGAATGTTTCACTGGTGAACAGGGTGTTCTGTTTATGACTGAAACCCAACTACAATCATGTTTGCAATCATGGTGCTTAAATAAAGAATCTATATTTAAAAAGAAAGTGAAAGTACTAGGTGAGTAGCCTCATTTCAGATAGATTTAGGCAGATAAACTCAGGAACAGAGGAATCTATGCACAGTCTTAGCATGTAATCTCCAAGTTTATTTGAAAATAGCATTTTCCATGAGCTGAGCATCTACCTGCCAGTTTATAGTTTGTGCTGTTTATACTTTATTCCTTAACTCATTATAACAAACCCATAAACTCACTGAGCACACATTTTTACTCCATTTTTACAGAGTCAGCAACTAGCTTCCTTGGCCTCCTTGCATATACAGCACGTTAATTCAAGTGCCCAAATTCAAGACTCATGTATCCACCTATATTATTGTCTAATTTCTGAATGATATATAACTTATGTGCCACTTGCTGCACTAAAGTTTTATCAGATTCCCCTTTCCACCTCATGAGTCTCAAATAGGATCTGGTACTCCATAAGTGGAAATCAGAAGATGGCTTTAGAGTTTAAAACCAAAAGGAAATCAAGGAGATGCTCTTTCATCAGACCTCAGTCCTGCACAACAGCTCTTACTCCAAAAATAATGCCCACAGAAATCAAAAGAGCCAGCAATGAAGTCAAAATGTTTGTAATGAGCCATTTTTTGCACTCCCACACTTCTCAGAAAACAGGATGACTGGGTCCCCTAGAAGAGAGCCAGCTCTTGTGTCATTTACAGATATTCAAGTACATTGACAACAGAGTTCAGGAAGAATTGAAGTTTTGTTTGAGCCTAGAGACTACTGTGCTCTAGCATTAAAATAAAGGCAGAATGGTAGACCCAATTACTCAGGCTAATTCTTTATTTATCAGGCTGTGTATCATTCCCAGAGGAATGGTGTGCTTATCTATGTTTCTCAGTTGTACTATGCCAATGATGGATTCACAACTGCCAGAATTACACAAAATCCTTTTCAATGAAGGGAATTATTGCATGGACCTTCTCATTACATAATAGGAATCCTCTCAGGGAATTTTCTGAAGGCCTAGGTTTACATATGAGCATTGTGTGGGTGCCTTTTTGAAGTTGTATTTCTGGGGCTGGAGTAATAGCACAGCCGTAAAGCATTTGCCTTGCAAGTGGCCAACATAGGACGAACCCGGGTTCAAATCCCGGCATCCTATATGGTCCCCTGAGCCTGCCAGGAACAACTTCTGAGCACAAAGCCAGGAGTAACCACTGAGCGCTGCTGAGTGTGATGCTCCCCTAAAAAAAGTTTTAAAAAGTGGTAGTTCTAGTAAGACTCTGGAATTTGAATAGTATTCACTTCTTCCCCTTTATACATTGAAGCAAACATGCAATCACTCCATATTTGTACTGTGATAAATTTAATCAGCATTTCAAATTCTGAATTGGGATTGCTCTTCTAAGCTGATCCCTAATTAGTCTCAAAATCTTTCCTTTTATAGACTATTGAGTATTTTGATAATATTTTGTCATGAAAATATGTTTCTTAATTAGTTCAAATTTTCATTTTAGAGTTAAAATTAATTACATTAAAGTAATTATATAATATAAAATAAATACTTGAAATAATTATGTGGTATACCTTTTATTTAGAACTATTTTTTTCCCTTAAAATACAGTAAAATACAATAATTACAAATAGTCACACAGTGCTTGGGACACAAACTCACATAGCACTCAACTACTAACATGCCTACTCAAAACTCATACGTCCACTTCTTACAGCTATACCCCTAGTACCTACTTCTAAAAGAAGAACCACACTCACTTAGTGACATGTTTACATGTGCATTATATATCTGCACATAGAAAAATGGACTAATGATATATTGAATACACAACAAATAATCAGAGCACTAATAATCAGGGCATCATGCAAACATTGTATTTCCAGACCACACTCTAACAGTAGTATTCCATGCCACAGGTATAAAAAAAAACAAATTCTTTTGTGCAGTACAGTGACTCTAGCACTTACCTCCTAAACAGTAAAAGACAGTGTCTAAATTCAAAAGCTCACTACAGGAAGTTAGAACAATCTAGAATAGAGAGCAGAGTGACATTACCAGGGAGAATGAATTGTGTGGGGCAGGTGAATGCTGAGAAGCCAATCCATCCTCCAAAACACAATTAGCTATCACTTACCGATCTATTGATTACTGCCATTTCCTCATAAATCTCTGGAAAATATAAATATGAAATATCCTTTGCAAGTTTACGTACCTATAAGGGAAAGATACTGGATTGTTTTCAGTGTCATGAATTGACACAGCAGGTCCTTATTCCAGGATTTATGTCTCTTGATTCATACCATGTTATTCTCTAGTGAACTCACCTAGCACTCAACTATTAGAGAGTAAAAAACAGTCACAGAAGTTAAACACACAGTGAATAGATTTATTCAGTGGCCTTGTATTGTGCAATCAGTGGGGTGGTTTAGTGGAGCATTCCAAATTGTCACACAAACTACTTACCAATGAGTCTAGACAGTGTTCAAAATTACCTGGTTTTCTTGACTGTTTTTGATACCTAATGCAACTGGCAAGGTACCCATATGCTTGACTTTGCCAATCTGAAAGAAGGGAGAGTGAGCACAAATCATTAAAATGTATGGAGTACTTGTTAATAAGGAGTAAGTGCTAGACTCACTTGAGATGAAGCTTCATTAACTACATCATTATTCATAGGTCCAGCTACAAGAGAGATAATCACACTAGCTGTAGACGTATCTATGAGAGAAAAAGGGACTGGATTAATCAAAACTGGCACCCGGAGTGACGTGTTTCATGTTGCCAGATTTACAGCACTATCCCTTAATCTCCTCCTTGAGAAATATTGCTCAGATTCTAGAACCCGCCATTCAGAGCACCAGTTTTTCAGTGAAATCTTAATATTAAGAGAAGAGATTGTACCAGATATGACCTTGCAGATAAAAATACTATGACTAGCTCAGAACTGTTGCCAACAGTCATTACTGACTGAACTGCAGCCCACAGGTATTGCCTGTATTCTTAGAAGTATGTCTAGATATTTCTCTGCACAAGCTTAAGCCTTTTAGTGAGCAATGGAAAGAGATGTCACATAGACTCAATAAATTGTCACACAGGATCAGAGCAGAGTTGGGTTCTGTGAATTATTTTGGTTACTTTTACTGGCATTTGTGGGTCTCAAGGCTATTTCGAGTTGAAATATGCCTGACTAATTGCACTTTCAGTGTTACAGATATTGACATAGAAAGAAAGAAAAACAAAAAGGGAAAAACAAAAAAAAGGAAAACTTTAGGTAAAAGGAACCAGAACCAAATATATGATATTGTGGTTAGCAATGATAAAAAAAAAACAAAAAAACCCCAAAAAACAAACAAACAAACAAAAAAACCCCAAAGCAAACAAAAAAACTCCAGTCTTTATTTGTTTAAAACTTGATTTGATCTGTTGACATGCTCTACTTTAGTATTTTTAAAAATCTAATTTATAGGTCAAAAACCTCATAATCAGAACCTAGAATAAAATCAATGTAGTTATATAATCAATGATGTGGGGTGGATTTTTATCATTATTTCTAACAGGAGGAAGCTATAGCATAAAGATGATAAAATTTCTCCAAGATAAATGTGATAATTGTCTGTTGGGGTTTGTACAGACACCTTTCTTCAGACCCCAGGCTGATTCGATGTGTGATTTTCATTAAGTCAGCAGGAAACTCACCTCTACCATACATATTTACAATCTGTTCATTTGCCTGCAAGTAAATGAAATGTTGGAGAAGCACTGTGAGAGGACTTAGTAACATTTTAAGAATCTGATAAAGCAGAATAAATTATAGACATGTGTGTAATACTTTTACCTGTGAAAGTCCTGCTGGCAAATTTCTATCTTTTCCGCTAGGCACTACACTCTTAAGCTTTTGCATACCATTATTTATGGCACTTCTGAAAAAACAAAATATTAAAAGGCCAGATTGTTAAAAAAAAACCAGATATTACTACATGACAGACACAGACAAGTTGATATGTCAAGGAATTTCAGTCCTGTTCTTTGAAATTGCAAGATTATGCAGATTTTCTCACAACCAATTGGTATCTTTCTATTGGTGGACTGAAGAGATAAGAATGACCCTTTGCTAGACTGTATTTCGACCCAGGGAGAGCAGATCTAGAGCAAGGGTAGCTGCAAGAAATAATCCAAAATTGAGAGTAAAATATGTCTGACTGAGTAGTAATCTGTCTCAAGAGAAAGAGAGATAATTAACAGACTGCAGGCATTTTTTTTATTAATAATTTTTATTGTGACCAAAGTGGATTAAAAATCATTCACAGTAGTATTTTAGGTACATAGTGACATTGAATCAGGGGCATTCCCACCACCAATATTGTCCTCCCTCCACCCAGCATGCATCACAGCATGCATCCCATAATACCCCTACTTTACCCCCCTGGCTGCTAGTATAAGTGGTCCCTTCTGAGTCTAGCATGTTGTAGATTGGGTATTAATTCTGTTGTAGTTGGCTTTGGATTTGGTGTTTAAGTCTGATCATTTTTTATTTCTACTCAATGTTCATACAACTGTTTGGTCTTTGTCCCCCCATTATTTCCCCCTCAATTTGTGAGGCAGAACAAGATGGTTCAAGTTATGTGGTTCTATTTAAAGGTAAGAAGAAAAAAGGGGGTGCAAAAGATTCAAACAAGCAATTTAATGAATACATAGATCACCCTTGGTCAGGGGAGTAAGGACAGAAGGCTTATCCTGAGCCAGTTCCATCCATATTGTGGAAATCTCTGTTTTGGGTAAAACCAAGTTGTAAACAGACAGATACATAGAAACCAGGGGTGATCTTTGTTTTGGGTGAAACCAAATTGTAAGTTGTAAATCAATACTAACCTATGTCTTTGAGAGTCAACAAAACTCTCTCATATATGATAGACAAACAAATCAAGTGAATCATTGCATAAACATAAAAAGTTTTTCCTAAGGACTATCACTTCAGTAGGATATCATCCCAATCATCCTAACTCTTGAATCTGTAGCCAATGTAAATTATCCCAAATTAATATTATTGGATTTCAGCTGGACCAATTTGTTGTGAAGAATGGACAATGTACTGTTAAGAAGCTTGCCTTATAACTGGAGCAATAGCAAAGCAGTAAGGCAATTTGCTTTGCAGGCAGCCAATCCTGGAAAGACTCCGGTTCCATTCCTGTCATCCCATATGATCCCCTGAGCCAGCCAGGAGCGATTTCTGAGCTCAGAGCTAGAAGTAACCCTTGAGCGCCACTGGGTGTGGGCCCAAAACAAAACAAAAAAAGAAGCTTGTTTTAGGCACACTTACCTCAGAGCCCAGCACAAAATGAAAATTTGAATAGGGATTAATTCAAAGGAACAAAGTTTATTAGTTAATCCTTAAGTATCTGCAATAGTATTAAGAGCTCAGGATTTCACTTTACAACTGCTGTAGTGTTGCCTGTGTCCTTCTTTAAGCTATGATTATTTGGGCTGTTCCCTTATCCTTTTATTGTCTCTCATGTTTCATTATCTCTCTTCTCCAGAAATCCTATGTTTTTTCCTTTGTGTTCTATTTTATTTAATTTTAGGTCTCATGTTGCTGTGCTCAAGGCTTATTCTTGGTTCTGCTCTCAAGGATCAATCCTAGAAGGACTTGGGAACTTTATGAGGTTTTAGGCATACAATCCAGTAACAGATCTGAGACTGGGTTCTACTGTGATTCATGTCAGGCCAAAGTACATTTCAGCATGTTTTCCAATCAAATCCTAGAGAATTCTCAATTTCGCTTCTCATACACTATCCCTAATTCCAAGCCTACTTTGAAGGATAAAAGAAACTCTTACCTATCTGAAGTAAGGCTCATATGTGTTGTGCCTTCTTTGTTGTAGGTGATGATGGAGAATCTTGTTTTGGGGCTAAGAAGGAAGCATGTGATTAGTGAGAAACCATAAACACAATCATGTAGTAATACCAATGGAGTAACTTATGAAATGCATGCCATTTTTTTCATGCCTGACTCCAAAATTTTACTCAGGATCTGTTTGCTAATAATTTAGAACTTCAAAAATGTTTAACTTTATTAAACTTTAACTTCTACTACTTTTATTTAACTTTAATAAAGGATTACAAGACAAGTGGACAGTCTAGTCTCTCTGGGAGAGTTCCAGGATGAAACCATTCTATATCCCTGTACTCTCAATGGTCCAATATATACACATGTATGCCTATGTATGTACACAAAAAAATGTGCTGCAAACACCTAGTGAATACCACATGCCTTAAGAGACAAATATTCAAGCACTACTCTGTATGAACCAAACTGATTTGTCATCATGTAAAACATTTAGACTTTCATTCCCCTATCCTCTTTATGTTTCCTCACTTCCCATCTCAAAACATTCTGCCATTTAACAGTCATGCTTTTATAGCATCCTGTTCTTTTTTTTTTTGGTTTTTGGGCCATACCCAGTGATGCTCAGGGGTTACTCCTGGCTATGCGCTCAGAAGTCGCTCCTGGCTTGGGGGACCATATGGGAAACCAGGGGATTGAACTGCGGTCCGTCCTAGGCTAGCGCAGGCAAGGCAGGCACCTTACCTTCAGCGCCACCGCCCGGCCCCAGCATCCTGTTCTTATAGGTCATTTATTATATGGTCACTAGCTTCCAGATTTTTAAAAAAATTTTTTATTTGACCACTGTGAATTACAAATTCTTCATAGTTGTAGTTCAGGCATATAGTGACAGTGAATTAAGACCATTCTTACTACCAGTGTTGACCTCCCTCCACCAAAGTTCCCAAAATACATCCCATACCTCCACCCTTAACCCCGTAGCCTTACCAGTGTGACAGGTCCATTTTGTGTTTAGATTGTTATAGTTTTATATATTATATATATAAATATCCATATTTATATATGGATCTCTTAGTTCTATTGTCTTTGACTTTGGCTTAGGTTTTTATTTCTGACCATTTTTTCACCATCCAATGCACCTGGGACCACTTAACTTCAGATTTGCTTTTTCTTTTTTGGTTTTTGGGCCACACACGGTGACACTCAAGGATTACTCCTGGCTATGTGCTCAGAGGTTGCTCTTGGCTTAGGGGACCATATGGAACACCCGGGGATCCAACCGCTATCTGTCCTAGGCTAGTGCTGGCAAGGCAGATGCCTTACCTCTCCTCGCCACCACTCTAGCCCTGATTCCAGATTATTTTAGTTAAATTTCTCCCTTAGGGCTGGGCTAGTTTCCCACTCTTCCTATTTTGAACTTGTTTTACATAAAATTATCAGATTTTTTTTACTATAACAGAAACTTATGTCAAAACACTTTTATAATTATTCATGGATTCATATCTTTGATCATGGCAAAAATATACCCCTTATAAATCTGACATTAAACGTCCTAAAGTTTTTTTTTTAATCATTCTCCCCAGTATCACCTCATAAATCTCTTCTGGCTTAACCCTATTTTCTAGCCATAGAGATTACTTTTATGCACAAGATCTATTTAATAACTTTACTATACTATTTTTTTTTGATATTTCCCAAGCCATTTTAGAGATAGATCAAACTTCCACACCCTTTTAAGGTACATCTTTTTCCCTATACATACGCTGTTTTCTTTGTGTTATCATGTGAAGTCTTGAGTCTTTCATTTGACCCCTGTCACTATTTATCAAATACTTAGCTATTATGCTATTGGTTTGCATATTTCCTAGTGTAATTTATGATTCTCAAGGAAGGTTATCTCTGTTGCATACTGGGGATACTCTAGAAAAAGGAAAGATTCTTAGACCTGATAGAATCAGAATCATTTCTCACTTTTATTGCTTTAAAATACTTCCCTGGACTTCTGCTATTGATCTATTATCCCATATCCACTGAGTTAGACAACCATGTGTTTTGCCTGGAAAAGGAACACACCAGCAGCTATCTCTATACTTCTTAATAATTGCATCCACAAATTTACAAACACTGTTCCAGTCGTCTTGCACATTGCTTGACCTAGAAACACAGAGGACATGAATCAGAGGAATGAAGTACATAGAGATAGGGCAGACAGAAGGTCTACCACTGCATCTTGCAGGATTATTTAGCAAGTACATCCATGTCTTAGAGAGTTCATGCTAGTTCTATAACTTGGGCAATTGGAATCACCCTGGTGGCACCGCTGACTAGTGCAGTGATAGAAGTTAACAAGATGTACATGCTCTGGAATGAAGAACATATTGTGGGAAAATGGGAATTATGGTTATTTAATTGGAGCTGTTTGACCTTGAATGAGAGCCACACCTAGTTATGATTTCTTTTATTCAGTTGTCTTTCGGTTTGTTCTTTTCCATGTAGCATTTTATTTGGGATTATTGCTTATCTGATAATTTCCCTTTTTTTTGATGAAGGTACACTTTTCTATTAGCTTTCCTCTCGGTGCCACCTTTAGTGCATGCAATAGGTTATTATTTATCATATTCATGTGTTCAGGGCTTACTCTTGGCTTTGCTTTCAGGTATCACTGTTTTGGATGACTATTTGGGGTTCTAGAGATCCAACTGGGGTAGCCATACTCAAGACAAGTGCTTTGCCTACTATACTATGTGTTGGGCCCATATGTTTAAAGCTCTTTTTTTTAAGTCTTATTGAGATTTTGTGTTTTGCATGTGTATAACAAAAAGTTTTTTATTACTTCAATTTAAGTGATAGTGAAGAAGCATCTATTTTTCTCATTTGAAATTTCTTTAAGTATAAAATTTAGTGTATTATTCCTTTCTAACCTCAAAGATATCTGGACAGGTTTGAATATTGAAAAGTTTAAGATGAATATAAAATTTTCTTATATGCAATTTTCTCTACCTAAGATGCTTGTGTTACACAGTTTGGGTTACTTTTCTCTCCTTCAGTATATGTCTAAGGGCATATCCATATGGTTACATTTTATTTACAACTCTGAGCTCTTTGTATTTGAATATTTAGCTCCTTATTCATTCACATTGGGGAGATTATTTCTCCAAAGTATGCTGTCTCACTTTTTTTTTCTAGTAAGACTATGACTTTGATGCTGCTACTTTGACTATTGCCCCATGTGACTTATTCACTGTTTCAATATAATAAAACTTTCTTCTTTTTAAACTGAATTTGATTTTTTCCTGAGTGCCATATTTCTACTTAGTTGATTTTATCAGTGACTGAATGTTAGCTTTTAATCCCCTCTCTGCTTTTTGGTTCCATGGTTTTTGTGTGAAGCATTTAAATAATTCAAATAATTTCAGTATCTGCTTTGGGCTGCCTAATTTGTTTCCAGAGCTTAGGGACTCTGACTTGGATTTTTGGACAGGTATCACAGTCACATTGTCATCTGTTCAAAGAAACAATAAACATAGAGAAGCATCTGATCCTGGAATGGAATCTGTGATTTCAACTCTGCTCAGCATACTTATAAAGACATGGCCCAAACTTGCCATATCCTAGGCATAAAGTTCTTTCCATGTAGTTTTTGGAAACCAACTTCTCTATCCTCTGTTTATCTGTTTATCCACACATGCTTCACATTTGGGTGTTACCTTTGATTTTTGCCTCCAATTCTCCTCTCAATTGACATTCTTTCTCCTGGGCTGCAACCAGCCGTTCTACAGTATCTTTGGTCTTTGGAACCTTAGGACCTGACATTTCTTTCTATCCCAAGAAGTGGTTTGAAAACGACTGTCTAGGGGCCCGGGAGATAGCATGGAGGTAAGGCGTTTGCCTTTCATGCAAAGGTCATCGGTTCGAATCCCGGTGCCCCATATGGTCCCCCGTGCCTGCCAGGAGCAATTTCTGAGCATGGAGCCAGGAGTAACCCCTGAGCACTGCCGGGTGTGACTCAAAAACCAAAAAAAAAAAAAAGAAAATGACTGTCTAAAGAAGTCTTTTAAATTTTTTTTAAAATTAACTTGTTTGTTTGTTTGTTTTTAGGCCACTTTCGATGATGCTAAGGGGTTACTTCTGGCTATGCACTCAGAAATCACTCCTGACTTGGGGGACCATATGGGACACCATGTGGTCTAACTGCTATCCTTCTTAGGCTAGTGCCGGCAAGGCAGACACCTTACTATTCCATGCCACAGCCCCAGTCCCAAAATTAACTTATTTTACTTAAATTAATTTTTTGCAAAATTGTTCATAATATAGTTGCATTTATTTATTTGTTTTTCAATTAGAACATCATGCTATTTTCAGAATATAAGATTCACATCTGTCCAGATCAAATAACAATGCCAATATTGATAATATGGTTATGGAGTCTGGGACTGATCTTGAGTCATGTATCTTGCCCTGAGAGTCTGGGACAATACATTTCCCTTGACCTAGGGTATGATAAGAGGATGAAAAGTTCCAACAAACAGGTACATTTATTGTTTCCTTGTACTCTCTTTCTTCACTCAACTCACATTCTCTTTAGGACATATAGAGAAGATTACACTTCTACTTTTTACTTCTAACCATATATCTATCATGGAATCTTAAGATTATCACACAGCAGTGCTCGCTTTGGCAGCACATATACTAAAATTGGAACAATACAGAGAAGATTAGCATGGTCCCTGCGTAAGGATGACATGCAAATTTGTGAAGCTTTCCATATTTTTTAAAAAAGAAAAAAAAGAATATCATACAGCAGCTTAATCTTTATTTTATAACCCTGAACTAGATACATGGTATGTACTCCTCAGTTTTTGGAAACTGTAACTATGTGCTCAACTAACATTACTTCGGATTTTGCTCCAAAATATTTCTCAAACCACTTCAGGCTGGATCTGAGCTTTTCAGGGTAAGATAATGGTAGGGTCATTGCAATAAGATGACTTCAACTTTAACATCTGGACTTACCAACACTCTTTGAGAAAACTAATCAGAGACTGATATTTCCACACAACGCTCCTTTGTCACACAATTCCAATATCCAAGACTCTAATACTAACATTCAAGTAAAGCAGCAGTGAAGCACAGAGGTACATATCTCATAAATCTTTACTTACAGTGAGAAGTGTCTAGGGAGGCTCCCAGCTCTGCTTCTTTTGATTATAAACTAATGAGTTAGAAGGGTTAGAAGGTATACATTTCCTCAACTCTAGTGATCATAGATAATGAGGAGAATCAAAGGAATTGCTACCTTGGGTTTTTGAATGGAAGTGGAATAGGAAGCCAGAATTTTTCATCTATAAGTCTCAAAGCTATTTCCTTCAACTTCTCAGACCTGCCTCCTTACCAGGATATTGTCTATGTCAACACCTTTCTTATTATTTCCCCTAGGATTATTTGTATTTTAGTGAAAGTCAAAATGCAACAGGTATAAAAATGGACTAAGTTGGGGCAGGAGAGATAGTACAGTGCATAGTATGTTTGCCTTGAATGTGGCCAATTGGAGTTTTATCTCCAGCATCCCATATAGTCCCCTGTATACGACCAGGACTAATTACTGAGTGCAAAGTCAGCCATCTTCCTGAGTATTGCTAGGTGTGACCCTCAAAATGAGCAAAAATGGACTAAAACAGTATTTACTAAGCTCAATGTTTTGTATACCATTTTCTAGCTTGAGGCCAGAAAATGGGTATTTAGTACTGATCTTAGTTAGGCTTTTCAGGATCATATCCAGAACATAAGTCTCAACGTAGCAGAAACTCTAGATAGGTCTTCACATTGTAGAAGAAACAAAGAAAATCACGGAAAGGCGAGAAATCATGTTACTTTATAAGGAATCGCACTATCAAGTAAAAGGAATGGCACTTGGCTAGAGGTAAAAACAAAATAAAACAAAGTGGAACAAATCTTACAAGCCCCAAAGTGAATACGTTGAGTAGGCAGCTTCTAGTCATCAACTTACTTTTAGAATAACTGAAAATTAAAACACATATCCAGGTCAGTTGATGAAGAAACTTGAATGTTAGTTAGATCTATTTGATATTCAGAAAGCTTTTACTGTGAATATTTCATGGCATACACATTAATTTAGTGATTCTGTAAGTCAAAAATTTTCCCTCCTTAAATGAAACAGCAGACACAAAGCAAGGGGAGGGACATTTCTCCTGCCTACAAAACAAGTAACCTCAAAGTTTCAGTCCTTGGACCTGACTAAGATTATCTCCTCTTCCCTTCTTTCAGATACTGGGTGTCTCCTTGACAAAGTCCTGTGGCCCTTGGGACAGAATTGGTCTGAGAAGCACTGGGACTGGGACAGGAGAGGGGGGCCACTCACGCATCTAAGACAAAGTAGACATCAAAGTTTCTTTTGCAGGCAGTTTCCAGATCAACGCCCCTCTTGTGATGCTTCTTTTCTTTGTAGATGTCTCTCCAGCTTTGAAAGTGGTTCAGGAAATTTCCTGTACTCAGTCCTGAAGGTGGCACCACCAACAACAGGAAGAGCACAGGACCTGGCATGCTGAGACAAGCAGTTTCCATTCTTTGGCTGCTTTCTGGCAGTTTGTTTACTCCCACTTCAGGTTGCCAAAAAAGGACTCTACTAGGTTTACACCAGGTTTAAGAGTCTTGGCCTGCATAGACCTTTCACCAAGTCACACTGAGTCACTCCCTGGAGTCTGTCCGGTGAGCAGAGGCAACCAGGTGATTAAGTCTGGGTTGAAGAACCCCAGCTTATCTACATTCTTTCCCTGTTTCATGGTAAACATAGAGCCCCATTATTATGATGAAAAAGATGTTGGCATGGTAACCATGCGGCCTGCAGCCCCGTTTATTGACCTTCATGTTGACAGTTCCACATATTCTTAGGAGGACCCTAAACTCTCACATGTGTCTATTACTGGTAGAAAGTTCTGCTTTTTTTTTTAATTTTTATTTTGACCAAAGTGGATTACAAATCTTTCACAGTAATTTTTTAGGTACATAGTGACATTGATTCAGGGGCATTCCCACCACCAATGTTGTCCTCCCTCTACCCCTGTTCCCAGCATGCATCCCATAGCCCAAAGGAGAGGGTTCCTTTGCCCTATGTGCTGCTAGTATAAGTGGTCCCCTCCATGTCTAGCTTGTTGCAGATTGTTTATTCTGTTGTGGTAGGCTTTGGATTTGGTCTGATCATTTTTATTTCTACTCTATGTTCTTATGACTGTTTGGTCTTGGTACCCTCCATTATTTCTCCCTCAATTTGTGAGGCAGAACAAGAGGTTCAAGTTATGTGGTTCTGTTAGAAGGAAAGAAAAGAAAAAAAGGGGGCTGGAGAGATAGCATGGAAGTAAGAGCATTTGCCTTACATCCAGAAGGACGGTGGTTCGAATCCCGGTATCCCATATGGCCCCCCCCCCCCCCCCC
>PVKC010014974.1:0-21914 GCA_004027635.1 Crocidura indochinensis | reverse complement strand
TGCATGGTGCTATCTTAAACCAACTGATGCCTAAGTAGCCAGAGCATCCCACACAGACAACTCAAGGTTGAATTAAGATGTTTGAGTAGTAGGAAAATCCTTTCTTGTCCTAAATCATGTTGGTCTCAGTTCTCTGTTAAGTGTCAGTTTCAAAATAAACCAGTATCTAACAGAGCATTTAATCTGATCGCTGAGAATCATGTCACACTTTTTGGGTGAGAGACATAGTACCTAAAAGTCTGTATCTCCAAGGATCTCACATTCTTGTCTGTGAGAAGCTTCTGCATACACAAGCACAGAAGTAAAGAAGTCATGCTGAGTACCACACAACAAGAGCCATATTGATTAGACTTATTTTCACTGGCTTGTTCTATTGATTCCACCAAGTTCATCTCTGTGGGAGTTGAGGTGGGTGGATTTTACTGCAAAGAACCAGTAAGTGATGGGGATAGGTTTAGAAATGCCACTAAACCATGTGCATTCTAGAATGGGAGAAACTTGGACTCTATTCCAAATCGGTGGCAGAAAACAATTAATTACACTAATAATAAACAGTGTAATAACAATAACAAGTACCATCATAATTAATAGGTGTCAGGTCAGTCTTACAAACTTGTCGTAATTTTTTGGCCTAATTTCCCGAACTATATATTCATGGAAATAGTCAGGCTTTTTCTTTCATCATAACTTATTCAGCAGCAGAGAACAGTTAGCAGATTCATCCTCTCCATTTGGGCAAAATCGGGTAAAAAGGTAAAGAAAGGAGAGTTCAAAGACAGCAGGCATTCAATCAAGTGGTAAAAGTAGAGAGGCGAATGGTTAATTGGAGAGTAACATCAAGAAATAGTTGACATTTGCCAACCATCTTTACCATCCATTCTGGACCAGAGAGACAGGGAAGGGTCTGGAATGTCAGCACTCCCACTCATAACACTTTGTGTATGGGGTTCCTTGTTCAAGAAGTTGTGATTGCAATACATACTGTAACCCTCTCTTATCAGAGGCTGGGAGTCTCAGGGCTGAAAAGACTGGGGAGTTACAAGCAACATTGAAAACTAGGGTCCGATCTAGTTGACTTCTTTCTGAGCTCTTCACAGAGGGTGTCAAGCTAGAAATGAAATCAACAAGCTACAAGGATGCACAGTCCATAGGGAAAGGCAAGAAATTAAAATGATCGAGATCAGAGAGATAGTATGGAGGCAAGGCATTTTCCTTGCATTCAGAAGGACGGTGGTTCGAATCCCGGCATCCCATATGGTTCATCCCCCGAACCTTGCAGAAGTGATTTCTGAGCATAGAGTCAGAAGTAAGCCCTGAGTGGTGCTGGATGTGACCCAAAAGATGAAAACGAAAACCAAAAAAAGGAAAAAAAAAGAAATTAAAATGATCAGGGTGAGGTGGAGCAAAACTAGAAGAGACTGAACAATTGAACAATTACTTCAAGGACAGCTGGATGTCCTTCACACTGCAGGCATGGCCTGAGTGTGTGGGAGGGAGGCTGATATGATTCAGTGGCACAGGGAACTCCCAAGGGAAGTTGTTGAAAAGCAAAGACCAGGAGTACTAAAATATTCCTCAATTTCAATGTTCCTTTCTTCCCTCTAAAGCTTTATAAAAAAGAAAACTTATGGTCAACATCATGTCACAGGCTTTAATTCTTTCTCCAAAATGTTCTTCAAGGCACTTTTTTTGACTCCTGAAATAGAAAGAAGAATGAAGAATGCCTGAGCCTTCTTTCATTGTGTTCTGTTTTCACTCATAGGACATGGACTCATTGAAAAATGAATGATAGTTCAGATGTTAATTCTTTCTACATGAATAAAAGTAGATAAAGATGCAGTCAGATAATAATTACTTCAATAGCAATTTCTTAAGTATATAACCAAGTGTCTAGTTTTATGATGAAGTTTAAACTCATCAAATATCTGCTCCTGATGAAGAAATTCAGATGGGTGTGGGGAGAACTGAAGAGATGAGATAATACAGTGAATGGGGTATTTGCCTTGCATAAGACCAAACAGGGTTCAATCCCTGGCATCCCAGTCCTCTGAGCCCTCCAGGAGTGATTTCTGAGTACAAAATCAAAATAACCCCTAAGTACCTCTATATATGATCTCCTCCCCAAAAAATAAAAGAAAAAAAAAAGAAATTCAGGTGTGAGTATTTTGGCCAGCAAATTAAGAAATAGTAAAATATATTGAATTAAGTAACTTAGAGTATGCTGTTTACTGTATAAATATATTTTCAGATATATTTGATTTTTCACATACAAATATATTTTTCTTCAATGAAATGTTTTACCAGCCCCAAGTCCTCTGAGAAATCTTTCTCTCTGATCCTTTCAAATGCTATTAAGCTCAGAGAATGGAAAAAAAAAACATTAAAACCAGAGCTGTAGGCACTGCCTTTAGGATGAGGTGGGACAGAAGATGGGATGAGGGAGATATGGGCACTTTTTTTGCCATGTTGAGCTGCCTTTGACCATCCTGCCTCTCTGCCTAGGGTGACCTGGGATTCCCAGTGCTGATGCATTACTAATGCACAGGCTGTTAAACTCCATTGTACTGCTTTGACATCTGGAACAAATCCTTTTGTCATACACCATCAGACTTTAAACAAATAAGAGCTAATGAGTTATCCAGGCACCATGATTTTGCCTCCACCAATAATTGCTTTGTTCACTCAAGGAGAGTAGGGAGGTAGGAATAGGCAGAAAGTGCTCTCACACCCCACCTCCCATCAGAATTCATTTGTTTTGATAAGTATCTGACTTGTCTGATGTTTACAATGTAACTTATTTATTTTTTCAGACATGCCCTCTATATCATGCTATCTACAAGCTTGACACCATCGTGATGTGATAAAGAATCAGTTTCGGAGTCAAGGCCAGACGGGATTTTAAACATGATCTTCACAACGACCTTTACTCAGCCTTAGTTTTCTTACCAACAAATGGGAGTTAACAACATGAATCCTGAAGGTGTGATTACATCAAAATTTAACAGGGTGTCTGGCACAGAGTCAGAAATCAATGAGCATTCATCCCCAAGATGTCACATTAACTTGCATTAATATGGAAGGAATGACCAGTCATGGAAAGGAGGGGACATGGGCCCACAGGACTGCAGTCAGGGGGTAGTGGTATGCTACTTTTCATTTAAATCCAATTAATAAAGTAATATGATTTGAGCCCTCTAACCAAGGTTTCACCAAAAACTTTTGCTAATATAACACCTAAATACAAGATTTGAGACACCACGAGGAAAATAAAACAGATGAAGAGCAATTTTCTGGGACATAAATAAAGAGGCTCCTAGGGGGGTGCTAGACCAGTGGATGGCAGTTAATGAACAAAAAGCACTAGGAGGCTGAGATCATGGATTCAGGGTTGTCTGCAGATGAGCCCCTCTCTGGACAAATGGATTTCCATGAAGGAAACAACTGTGAGGTATAGTCAATTGGAGGTTGTAAACTAAAGTTGAGAGTCCTGGAAAGACAGGTGAGAACAGATGGGATGTCAAAATAGTATCTTTAAAAACTATTTTTAATTAAATATATTATAGCATGCATCAAGTTGTTCATTATACATTTGTTTCAGGCATTGAATGTTCCAACACCAAACCCACGACCAAGATGACCATCCCTTCACCAATATCCCCAGTTTTCCACCCATCATCTCAGCCTACTCCCTTAAGAGGCATAAAAATTGCTTCATATATTGTTACAACACAAAGGTGTATTGAATCATTTAAATTTAAATCAATAAACATCAATTTGTGGTCATTGTTATACCTTGCAATGGTGGTACTGAAATCATCATCTGAGCATTTACTGGGCTGATTGGTGCTAGGTGTGCCTTCTGTAATATTGTTTTTGTTCATTGAGCTTGATGGTCTTCTGTGCAATTTTCCCATCAGCTCTGCTGTGATCATACTAAGCTATGAAATTTGAAGGTATTGTGCAAATAAGTATGTGGCTTCTTGGTCCAGGAGCTATCAAGCTGCAATGATATGGTGCCTTGGCAGATTGATGAAGCCCAGTTGTGGAGACGAACCATTTCTATGCCATTGGGTGTGGCTGTGAGTTGCTGTACCTTCAAGCAGAGAGAGAGAGAGAGAGAGATAGAGATAGATAGATAGATAGATAGATAGATAGATAGAGAGAGAGAGAGAGAGAGAGAGAGAGAGAGAGAGAGAGAACCTGCTTGTTCCCTTTCCATAAAAGACCCAGAGTCAAACAGTCTCTAAAGGGAAATAGACCGGAATTCTTCAGAAGTAAGTGGGTACATAGGAGAGTCAAAAGTGGTCAGCATCAATCCTACAAGACAGAAATATGGTGCCAGCATCCCCCAAACCTCCCATGACCATCATTATCCTCTCTTCTTCAAAAAAGTAACTAATATTCCCAGATGAAATTCCCAATGCTTCAACTAGTCACTTGCCTTTTATTACAGTTCACCAGACATTCAAGTGGAGTTGATTAGCGTGCAAATCTATTTCTTTTTTTTTTTTGTTTTTGTTTTTGGGCCACTCCTGGATATACACTCAGAAGTCGCTCCTGGCTTGGGGGACCATATGGGAAACTGGGGGATTGAACCACGGTCCGTCCTAGGTTAGCGCAGGCAAGGCAGGCACCTTACCTCCAGTGCCACCGCCCGACCCCTGCAAATCTATTTCTTATAAGTTATTTTAGTTATCTAGTTGTAATACATTAGTTTTCTTAAACTTTCTATTTCAAAAAGTTAGGCATGATGTCTGCTCTTGGGGTTTGTTTTTGTCCCTGAACTCGGAAATCAGTTCTGTTGGTTCTCAGGTGACCATATGGGTTGTTGAAATAGGGTCTATATTATTTCAACTGCACGCATGGCAAATTTTGGTATCCTCTCTATATACCTGTTATACTCATAAAATGATGTTTTTTGTACTTGGCTTGTTTAGTCCAAGATATGTATAAGATTCCACATGTGAAAAAGCAGCATTTATTTTCACTATTGTGTGAAATTCTGTTTTATGGGTATTCTGTGAAGGTCTTGTTTTGTCTAATTTGAAGTCTTTTGGATTCTTTCTTATGGTGCATACAAATATATCACTGGTGAATTTTCATGTACCTACATGGGTATGTGTATATGTGTGTTGCTACTCAAAATTGTTTGGTAAAAGTCTCATGCTCCCGCAAGTCTGTGGGAGAGAACATTTTATCTTTGCCTATTATCTTATTTATTTTACTATCTAAGTATTGGATGCACAGATACATTCAAAGCATACAAAAGCTCTCAGGTCAGAATGCAGAACTTTTACTGAATTCAGTGGAATATAATAAATAATGTTACACCATGTTGTAAATATAAAGCAGTATGTCAAATACTAAATCATTATTTTGACTGTCCTCTCTCTAGTAGTGTGAATCTGTGTCATTCTTGATTTTTTTGAAAAAAATAATGTTGACAATATCCTGTGGAATACCTCTTAAAACCCATATTCCAATCCTTACTTCTATCCAATCTTAGGGAACAGCAATAGTTACTAAATCAGTCACAGCCAACACAACCCAAGAGAATTCTTTCCCTTCAATCATTTTATTATCTGATAACTTACTTATGTAATAAAAAATAAAAACAAATACTATCTTTTCTCTTAAATTAGAACCAAATAGATACTAAGCAATGGAAAAGATCAACTGATTTAATATTAAAACTTGATAACCAAAATAACTAACTTGAACACATCATATTGAAAATATATAGCCTACAAATGACTATGAATGATTTTCTAATAGAAATAAAAACATTATCTAAGATTATATTATTTTCAATTTCAGGATACTGTAAACTTCTCAAGGTAGACCTAATTTGTGAAAAAAAAAAAGGTTTGCCAATTTCTTGAAAAATTAAAATAGCAGTGTTATTCATTTTATTTTTATAAGATGAACAAAAAACATATTTCTATACAAGAATTTGTGTACACACTCTTATTTGAAATTTAAAAAGCTGAAGGGGTCAGTGTGGTGGTACAAGGGATAAGGCATCTGCCTTGCTCATGCTAACCTAGGACAGACCACGGTTTGATTCCCTGGCATCTCATATGGTCCCCCAAGCCAGGAGTGATTTCTGAGTGTATAGCCAGGAGTAACCCCTGAGCATCACCTGATGTGGCCCAAAAACAAAATTACAAAGCTGAAATCAATATCAATGTTCAACAGCATACAATGAATAAACAAATTGTGATTTGTCCATATAATGTAATATTACTCAACAATTAAAGGGAATGATCTCCTGGTGCCGCTGCAAAATGCAAGAACCTCATAAGTTATGCTAAGTGACTGAGCTGCGCCCTGTCACTTATTCTACATTCTCAAAGAAATCAAACTCATCTATACTGAGTCAACTTTATTAAAGGATGCTAATGAATAAAAGTATTATTAGAAAGCAATAATTAACCTTGAGTACAGAAGTACTCAAGTCAGTGGTTGCTTGGCAAGAAGTCAGAGCCTTGGACTGAGGAATTGCAAAGAGACAGGTAATTTGGAGGATGATGGAAATGTCCATTTTTTCTATTACAATGAACATTTTGTGGGTTATACACATATCAAAACATCAAATTATGCACTTTGAATGTTGCAGTTTATTATGCATCAATTATTCCTCAATCTGGCTATTAAAAACACGATCATTGAGGAATACAACTGCATAATCATGTGCTTCTGATAATGGTGCACATATTGATCGTCTGTGTGGAAAGCAATTTTACAAGCTGTATCATAAATTGGTCCAATCATTGTTATTCCAATACAGACAAAATATAAAAAAATTCAGTCCAAATGGATGGTAATAAGTTTGTAGCAGGTGATGCTAGTCTCGGATTTGTCTTTTAGAAAAGTGTCTGCTTAGAGATGTTGTGAACTCACCAAATGTTCATCAAAGAGCATTGGACCATGTGAGAGCAGCATCTAATGCCAGTTATTTGGCTAATGTGTATCTACAATCACCACATTTGATGAACCCTTTGTTGTTTGTGTTTGAATTAGAAGAGTTA
Organism: Crocidura indochinensis; assembly: GCA_004027635.1. NCBI lineage: Eukaryota > Metazoa > Chordata > Mammalia > Eulipotyphla > Soricidae > Crocidura > Crocidura indochinensis. The sequence continues at coordinate 14,883 of PVKC010014974.1, read as the reverse complement.
TGTTCTTTAATTGCTCCTTTAGGGACAGTTAATATGTTCTAAGTGTTTACTAACCTTAGAGAAGTAATTGATTGCCTCTTGTTAATACTTCTGTACTCAAGGTTAATTATTGCTTTCTAACAATACTTTTATTCATTAGCATCCTTTAATAAAGTTGGAAAACATTGGTTACTTAAGTGGACAAACCATTAATGTGAGAGCAAAAGTGTCAATAAAAGGTCAACCTACTGATTGTGAGAGGCAACAGGGGCAGACCCCATAAAATAAAAATGCTTACCTTGAGTACTTTTGCCTTTGCTAGATGATACAATAAAGAGCTCGAAGCATACTATTTTAGGAAGGATGGACATTTAGACGAATAATAGATCTAGGTAGTTTGAGTGTAAGAAGGAGACAAAGATTCGAAGGTAACATTAGTGATTTCCCACAACTGAAATGTAAAAGGCACATTTACTACAGTAAGGGAAAGAAGACACAGTTTTCTGGAATTTCAGAGTTATTTTCTGACCTTTACATGTGAATGCTATCCTCAAAGGATGCTAAACCATGGATTACGGAAGGGAGAAAAGAACATACAAACTTCACATAAGGCCTAAGTTGGCTTTCTGCTGATTGAATTCTATAGAAATCAATAAAGAGAGATTCATTTCACAGTCTGGAGCTATTTGGGGGAGTCCTTTCTGAGAACTGCTGCTTTCCCTTGAAGAGGGATACAGCCATGTCATGGAAATCAGGTCAGAATTTCACTGTAGCTCAAAGCAATGGATGTAATTAATAATGAATGAAAACTGTGTAGCTGCTATCACCAGCAGAACCCTAATGATACAGAGAATGTCGTGTCCCACCTGTTTCATCCTGCCTTGCCTTGGAATAGTAATTTCCTAAGCACGGGCCATGATGGTAGGTATCTGAGTGTGGAAAGAAACAAACTTAGTTTGATATTCTTAGCTCATCTTTCCTGTTGAAGAAACTGTTAGTCCTTCGCTAATTAAAATATTGGATAAATACCCTATCAGACACAAAGATTATTTAATTTTGTTTATAACTGACTCATTTCTTGAAAAATTTATCACTCACCTCCACACTATCTACAGTATAAATAGGAAATATTTGTTTTGTTTTTATTTTTGTTGTTTAGTTTTTAGAATTTGGACTTATACCTGGTTGTGATCAGGACTTTTTTTCTGTCTCTGTACTTAGGGATCATGTATAGCCTCTAGAGGATACCAAAGTCAGGGATCAAATCCAGATCAGCCATAGGCAAGATAAACGTTCTCCTTAGTGTACTATCTCTCTGGCAATTAATCCTGTCCATCAGTGTACTGATATATAGAACTTTTCGGTTCTGCTTCTGGTTGATCAGTGGCTTTCACTGAAGCTAGAATGACTTGGCTATGAAACTCTGCTTATCAGGCAGCCTAGTAGGCATGGAATGATATGAACATTCAGGTAACCAGTGCATCAATGACTGATAGAGAATGCAGCATCTCAGAGTATCTCTGAAGAGTGGGCCATGGTTTGATGAAATATGGTTTTGTATCTGCCACACACAGACATAAATAAGCATTTATTTATAAATCAAGGGATTTAGACATGCTGTCACTGTGGTGACCCCTGGCCTATATTATAGATGCATAATACTTTCATAGCATTTTTCCTGCTTCCTATATCTCTCCATCTTCTGGTTTTCTCCCACTTTACTTGCTCTCATTTTTCCTCTTCTTGGTAGGATATTATCCATCCATTAAATGAAAATAAAATATCTCTTCAGAGAAGGACTTTCCTTTGTACTCCCATGGTCTTATGAAGTTTACAATCCCAGACCTATTAGTTAACATGAAGAAGTATTTGTTTAAACAATCCAATTAAAGAAACTGAACAGGGGACATGAATAGACATTTTTCCAAAGAAGGTATGCAAATAGCCCACCAATAGATGAAAGAGTCTTAACATCACAAATCATCAGAGAAATGCAAATCAAGAGCACAAGGATATGTCACCTCATTAGAAAGGGCTGTTATCATTAATGTTATAAGGGCTGTTATCAAAAGGACAAGAAATAATAAATGCTGGAGTACAGATGGAGAAAAATGAACCCTTGTCCACCACTGGTAAGAATGCAAATTGGTCCAATCATTATGGAAAGCAAATGTCTCGGTTCCTCAAGAAATTAAAAAAGGCTCCACAGATCTCACTTCTCTTTCTCTCTCTCTCTCTCTCTCTCTCTCTCTCTCTCTCTCTCTATTTATCTATCTATATACAGAGAACACAAAATCACAATATCAAGGAAACAACTCTATCTCTAACTCCATTGCTACACTATTAATATGCAAGATGTGAAAATAACCTGTGTCCAGAAATAAATGAATAAAGATAAATGTTGGAACACACTTATAAAATTACAGGATCTTATTCAGTTTTGAGAAAGAGAAATTCTGTTCTTCATAACACATATGAAGCTAAAGGGTATTAATCTAAATGAAATAAGCCATATAGGGGCTGACAAGATAGCATGGAAGTAAGGTGTTTGCCTTCCATGCAGAAGGACAGTGGTTCGAATCCCGGTATCCCATATGGTCCCCCGTGTCTGCCAGGGACGATTTCTGAGCATAGAGCCAGGAGTAACCCCTGAGTGTGCTGGGTGTGACCCCCCCCTCAAAAAAAGAAAGAAGCCAGATAAATAAATGATAAATAAATCTGAAATGATATTTATTTATATAGAGAATTTAAAGAAAAAAGTAGAAATCATAAAAACAAAGAATGAAATGGGCCTACCATTGGAGAAAGAAGCTATCAGGAGAGTTTGATAGACACAAATTTTTCATTATGAGTTGAATGCATAAGAAAGTACAGTCTGGGTTTACTTCTGACTCTGCACTCAGAAATTACTCCTGGCAACCTTGGGGAACAATATGGAATGCCAGGAATTGAACCAAGTTGACTGCATGCAAAGCAAATGCCCTTCCTGCTGTGCCATCACTCTGGCCCCAACACATGTCATTTTTAATGTACATTCTTCACACAGAGAATGAATGCCTTTCACCATGCCAAGAAACAACTGCCTTTATAAATTGTTCTCCAACAGGCATTGCTCACAAGTTGCACATCTGTCCACCCTAAGTGTCCTATCCAAACCCTTTTGGAATCTATAGGCACTTATAGGCATCCAAAACCTCTAGAACATTCTCTCACTGCTCTAGCAGGAAACCCGCCTCATTTGCCTATCAACTGAGTGCCCCAACTCTCTCTTGTTCATGCTGAACACTCAAAGTCTAGGTCATTTTCTAGTTTCTGTTCATCCGGTGACCCCTTAAAGATTTATAAATCTTAAATCTTTATATGAAATTTCATTTCCATCCTCATCTGTGCTCTCCTCTCTGTAATCTGGAGCCATGACCTCCTCTCCACTCCCTTCACTCCTCTCCATTCACACAGTTAGTGGATTGGTGCTAGGGTCTTGTACACTATGTCCATTCCACACACCAGGATTGAACCCCACACTGAAGACATAAATGTCCTCAGTGGAAGCCCACAATTGTAGGATGAGTCTCACTGACCTAAGGGATTGATTTCCTTAGAGAGTGCCCACTGTTTTCAAAAAGTCCATCTTTGTCTTCCACTTTTTCATTCTGATTACAAGATATCTTGGTGTATTTTTATTCGGGTATTTTTAATGGGATCCTTTGGCTCCCTAGAACTGGGTGCACACTTTCTTCAACTTTGTAAATTCTCATATATGATTTCATTGAATTGTCATTCTTCAACTTCATGCTTTTCTGAGACTCTAATAAATTACATATTTTCCTTCTGGTGTACATTAATATATTTTAAAGTGATTTCTATCTTCTATTGTTTTCTAGAGGTTTCATGCAACTCACATAAAGCTCATCAATTTTTCTCCACTTCACTGTTGTTACTATGCTGCTCAGAGTAACCTTCCATTGAGTTTGTTTGCTATTCTTTTCTTTCTTTCTTTCTTTCTTTTTTTTTTTACCATACCTCTGGTGCTCAAAAAACACTTCTAGTTCTGCATGCAGGAATCACTTCTAGCTGTGCTCAAGGGATCATATTGAATGCAAAAAACAAATACAGGTAAACCATAGGCAAAGCAAAGAACCTTACGTGTTGAACTATCTCTCTGGCCCCTAAATTTTAATTTTACTTCCTTTATTTACTATTCTGTCATTATAATTATAGTTCTTTTATATCTGCTCCCATATTTTATTGTGATTTAGTGACTATAATATCATTGTTTTCTTCAGCTCATTAAGCATTCTCATGATGTCTCTAAAATGTTATCTGAAAAATTATAAAGCTGATTGGTTAGGGGTCAGAGTGATAGCAATAGGTAGAACATTTGCCCTGCATGAGACGAACCCAGGTTGGATATTCAGCATTCTATATGGTCCCCTGAGCTCACCAAGAGTGAGTGATTCCTGAGCACAGAGACAGGAAGTAATCCCTGAATATCAGTGAATATGATTTAAAAAAAAACAACAACAAATATCTGGTTGAACTATTCTGAACTGAATTTGATGGACTTTTAGTTCCATTCACCATTTTGTCTTCTGGGTGACTAATTAGTCCATGAGAAAAAAATGTAAAGTTGGTACCATACATAGACTGATATAATGTGATAAAATTGTTCATTAATTAAACCACATTTCTAACAATATTAAGAAAGATGTCCACATTATAGAAGAGTTCCATAAAACATTGAGTTCACAACTCAACAAATGACAATAGTACTTACCTGTAGAGGAGTAGGGATGCACTAAATCATACTTACTTTCCATTTCATCTTTATTTATGTTCTTCAATTATCCTATTTTACCTTTATAATGGAAAGCAAACCCAGTAAAGGCACTATATGAAATTATTGCTCCAATGAAAGGTCACAGAGTGGCTGAATGGGAGTTATATGGGATAATCTACCATTGTCCTTCTCTGGTTGAGGAGCTATGGATGAGACCAGGCTCATCTTTGGGACCTTTCTGGGTATGACAGCTTCCAAGTAGCATCGGACTGTTTCTCAGAGGTAGAGGCATATTTCCTCTGAGTCACTCACACTGTCCCGATGACCATCTGGTGCGCTTGGCTGAAATGAGGCCCCTGGCTATGGTGGCTGCCACACACAGCTTGGTGCTCATTAGAGAAAAGCAACTCCATGGGCAGATCTGGCCCAGCACTGAGGTGAGGATTGTAAGCTGAGCCCAGACAGGATGTCAGCATGTACTCCTTCTCCTTGTTACTGATCACCATCCCCTGCAGGTTGTTCCTTTTCTCTAAAACTTATTGATCAAAGCTGAACTTATGGTCAAAGCTGCTTAGATTTGGAGCCAATGAACCTCAGTGGGAATTGACCCAGCTAAGGAGAAGGTGGAGAAAGGTGGTAACTTCATATAAGTCCACAAATACTTTATGCACTTAGATTTAAAGGATTGGGTAGGTGGAGGAGGGAGGGACTTTATCACAAAATTCTGGAAGCTCAGATCAGAGTGTCACACCAGCTTTTCCAGCTGGCAGGCAAAATGCTGCATAATTAACATTGGCACAAACAGCAAGAAGGATTGAATTCAGATCATGTAAGAGCTGGAAAGAAATGTTTTAAAACAATTTCATGTATTGGGTAAAAAAAGAAGATGAATTATTTCAAGGTAATAATTATTGATAATGGTATATAGTATGGTGATAACTAATAATAGCAGTGCTGAATAAAATAATAAGAGGCTAAATTGCAAGGGAAATCATATATTTGACAATTGACATGAATGCAGGATTTCAGGCTGGGCCTTGTATAAAAAGAAGAACAAATGGGAAAACTTGACAAAGTCCTTCAGTGTCACATCTATTCCCATATCATGATTTGGATGAATAGTTTGAAGTTAGGATAGATGTAGTTTGTGAAAATGATGAATAGATGCAGTTTGGGTGAAATCTAGTTCAATAGCATATAGGAAATCAATCCACTACATCTGCAACTTATTTTTAAGTCTGAAAAATATCCTCTCTGTCTCTTTCTCCACCCTTCTACATCATTCTATAGATGAAGACACTATCAGACATCTGTCTTGGAGGTGAGACCTAGTCAGAACCCTCCTCCTATCTGTTTCAAGCACATAAGCCAGGCCCTGCAAATGCATGGCAACAGAACTTAGAAATAAACTTCAGTCTATTTTTCAACCCCTTGAGCTACTCAGCTGGTCCTGTTTGGTTCAAAGTCCAAAGAGCATGGGATAAATGAGTAGCTAAGCCCTGTGCTGTGTTCAGGTCTTCCCACAATTTGGTGCAGCAGTTAACTTGAAGAATGTGGTTTTCTTTTAAAACTTGAGAAGGATCATTCATGGCTGATGTTGAACAAAATTCTTGAAGGACCTGCTTTGTTCAATGCCACTTGGCTTAGAATCACTTTTTGAGACTCTATGCTCATTGCTGACTATTATCTCCTCTGTTTAAAAAAAGAATCCAGCTGGAGAGTAGATGGGTGTTTTGCCTTGCATACAGCTAGCTTGGATTTGACCACTGTCATCCCATGCAGTCCCTGATTCCCACCAGAACTGACATTTGATTACAGAACTAGTAATAATCCCTGAGCATCATCAGGTGTATCCCCAAAACAAAAATAATCCTACCTACTGACACCCCAGGAGGGGATGGCGGAGAGAGATCTTACAAGGCTGCTATGTTGAGGTCCCTAATATGAGTATCCAAGGAATCTGTCTTGGAATTGAATATGAAGCCACATCCTACCATGTGTTTCCAAGAACTTTGCTCTCAGTTTGAGAGTCCAATTCACCACTTGTAGGCAACTCTATTCAGGAACAGCTTTTTGCTCAACAGTCAGCATGAGGTCCTGATGTGTGCTGCCATCTGTTCCCCAATGGAGTGGGGGTGGTCCATAAAGAAATAGCAAGCTGCAAGTGGATCATAGAGACCCCTAAGAGAGAAAGCAAGAATCATATCACCCATGACATGAGGGTCCTCTCGGGGAATGAGACTGCAGAGGAATGCAGGCTTATCTTATGCACATTGTCCAAGCAATCTTGATTTTCTGTGGGGTTGGGTGACATTCGTATGCTGATGATGCTATCACATGAAAAACACACATGTCATGTCTCCACAGCCTTCAAGGAGGGGTGGAGGAAAGAAATTCTCCCAAGAGACTGTCCCTCAATTTATACCTGCATCTAAAGCAGGGGTCTCAAACTCAATTTACCTGGGGTCCGCAGGAGGCAAAGTCAGGGTGAGGCAGGGCCTCATAAGGGATTTCGCTTACCGAATATTCACAATAAAAATCGCATTAGTAAGGAAAAAGAAGCAAAAAATCGCATTAAACATTTGCATACCCCGAACGGAACTGCTGGGGGTATGCGAATGTTTAATGCGATTTTTTTCTTACTAATGCGATTTTTATTGCAATCATTCGGTAAGCGAATAATCGCGAATGCTGCGATATTTGAAGGCCGGCCGCGGGCCACAAAATGTACGGAGGGCCGCAAACGGCTCACAGGCCTCGAGTTTGAGACCCCTGATCTAAAGAGTTTCTTCCATAAATGTGAATGTTGATGTTTGGAGCTCTTTTTTTTTTTCCTTTCTTCCAAACTCCAGGTCTTGCTCATGTTTTTTGTGTGAGTGCATGTGAATGTTTATGTGAAATCATGAGTAAGTGTGTAAGTGTGTGTATGTGCAAGTAGTTTAAGGGGTTCCTGTTTTGTCATACCTGGAACTGCTTAGGTTTACTCCTGGCTCAACACACAGAGATCACTCCTAGCAGGTTTTTTTTTTTGGTTTTTGGGCCACACCCAGTGACGCTCAGGGGTTACTCCCGGCTATGCGCTCAGAAGTCGCTCCTGGCCTGGGGGACCATATGGGGCACGGGGGATCGAACCGCGGTCCGTCCAAGGCTAGCGCGGTAAGGCAGGCACCTTACCTCCAGCGCCACCACCCGGCCCCACTCCTAGCAGTTTTGAGGAATCATATGATGTAGTTAAACCTAGGTCAAGCTGGAAACAAAGTAATCCCTGTGCATTGCTGAACATGATCCTTCCTCCTCAAAGTAAATAAATAAATAACTTCAGATCTAATACTTACAAGGCAATCACTGTGTCCACTGTATTATCCCTTTAGCCCCTGGTTTCCTGTCCTTAACCCCATTTATAAGCACTGAGACTTCAGCATTACTTTTATTAGATCAACTCTTAGTCTCCAAAAATGGTTATTTTTATAAAAAGCAAATGGAAAGGTATTAGCCATCCACTGTTGGCTGTCCCTGCAAGTTTTTAAATCTTCAAAAAAAAAAAAAAAACCACCTTTTTAAAAAGATAAGTTATATAATTGGATCACTGTGAGATAAGTAGTTACAAAGTTTTCATGATTGAGTTTTACTCATACCATATACAACACCCTTCTCTGGTGCAGAAATACTAAGTGAGCAAGGAAAATCTCTTCAACAAGTGGTGTTGGGGAAAATGGCCAGCTAAATGCAAAAATAGTGAACTCAGACCTCTCTTGAATGCCATGCACAAATGTCAAACTCAAAGTGGATTAAATACGTTGATAGTAGATGTGAAACTATAAGGTACAGAGAAGAAAACACAGGCAGAACACTGAATGACATGAAATGAAATGAAACTAACAGCATCTTCAAGGATGAAACACCACTGAAAGAGCAAATGGAATCAAAGATAAACAAATAGAACTACATTAAACTAGAAAGCTTCTGTACCTCAAAGGAAATAGTAACAGAATACAAAGACTACCCACAGAATGGGAAAAACTATTCACTCAATACCCATCTGAAGATGGGTTAATATCTTAGCTATATAAGGCACTGGTGGAGCTTAACAAAAAGAAAGCATTTAATCCTATCCAAAAATGGGAAAAAGAGATGAACAGAAACTTCCTAAAGGAGAAATAGAGATGGCCAAAGGCACATGAAAAAATGATCCATATCATTAATCATTAGGGAGAGGCAAAACAGCAATGAAATATCTCACACCACAGATACTAGCTCACATCAAAAAGAATAAGAAGGACCATTGCTGATGTGGATGCAGAGAGAAAGGAGCTCTTATTCACTGCTAGTGGGAATGTTGATTGGCCAGCCTTCTTATAAAGCAATATGGACATTCCTAGCACATAACCTCAATGATGTTTTTAAATATCAAATTCATTTCTATTTGCCATTACAAGCATGAGCTGATACTATTACATTCCATCTTACAGACTGGGTGAATAAAGCTCAAGAAGATTCATTGAGTAGAGGCTAGTGACTCTACTGGAGTGACAACTGCTCAAATCCATGTAGCCCCAGGAACTATCTCTGTTTTCCATGCCTCTTCTTGAATAGAAGTAGAAGTTTCTGTTTTTCTTCCTGTTCTACTTGTGGTCCTTTATTCTCTCCTGCTATTAGCATGCCACAGTTTGGCCAGGATGCATTAGAGGCTGATAGTCATGACACAATTTGAACAGACCTCCTTTTATAAGTAACCAAACATCTTGTCTTGGTATCTCCTAACCTCTGGTATCTAATCTCTAGAACCCCCATTCTGACCTGGCATCTCTCAGACCATTCCCTTTAAAACTGAAGTGAAGTGGTCAAAAGAGCTAGTTCAAAAGGTAAGATAGTGCCTTGCATGTAGCCAACTGGGGTTCAATCCCCAGCACTGCTAGGAGTGATCCATGAGCATAGAGCCAAGATTATTCCCTAAGCACAGCTTGGTATGGCCTCCAAACCAAAAAGTTAGAATAAAATAAAAAGACAGTTCCTATCATGTTTAAATGATGTGTGGCTTTGAAAAGGCCAGAGGCATTCCAGAGGCCAAGTCTTTGGGGTTACAGAGATGGCATGTACATTAGCTATTCACTTCCTTCTTGCAGGAAATGGCTCAAGTCACAATGTCAATCTCAAATTGGATTTCTCCATCACAGATTCTAATTTTACTTTTCCCTGGAGGTTGAGAATAATTATTTTGATGGTGGTTTCTCTTCAGCCTTTTCACAGTAGCAAAGAGGGTCAAAAATCCACTCATTAATTCATTACATCACTTCTCTCACCTACAGACTGGATCAGCATTGATGTGTAAGGTCTTGCCTGTCTGTCCTCATTGTCATAGTCCCCAGTGGCTGGAAATGCCTAACTTCTCCAAGGGAGAGATGGTTTTTATTTTCACCTTGTATTAGATCCCTCACTCCACCATCCTGACCTCTTAATTCAAGTGTGTTTCCCTCTGACCATGAAAAAGCACCAAGGTTCTGTGAGAAACATTAGCTGGTGCATAAAGCTGTCAAAGTCCTGAAAAGAACTGGCTTGAATCAGATTCTTTGAAAGACAGAGATTGAGGAGCTCAGAGAAGATTAAAAGAAGCACTTTCACCTTCCCATGTGGAAGAATGCCCAATAACAGAGCCAGAAAAAGACCCAGAGCTTAGTGGAGGTGACCTGACTTTCATGTTGAGGTAAATGAAGTGGGAGAGAGAAAATAAGAAAGCAGGGAAAGTCAGGCGAACACCCAAGAACCATATGCAAAGGGTGGATGCTTATCACAAAGGTTCTATGGACGCCCCCTTTCTCCCCCTCACCTTGGGGATCATATTGGGATGTGTGAGTAATTAGGGTGCCGGTGTCAATTCAGCCATTGGAATTGCCTTTTCTGCTTCTGAAAGCAGTGGTCTGTTACTTTAGATGCTGTTATAACCAATGGACTGACATCTGAACAAACCATAGAAAGGTGTCAATGACAAAAGTCTTAGATTGTAAAGCCTTTTCAGTTCCATGGTTGATTCAATCTTTGAGGTGAGGATAAGAGAAAGGGGGATGCATAGGAGCCTTCTAGAACCCTGGTTCTTACACTGTAGTCACATTGTGGAGATTGCAGAAGGCTTGACAACAGTAAGGGGTTTCTGAAAGCTCAAAGAGCAAAAGTTAATTTTACATCAAATGTAGGATGGATCTAAGATGTCATTGGCCAAGCTCACCCATGAACATTGTATCTCTTATGCAAAATGGGACCTCAAGTGTGAGAATGTAATAGCCTAGTCTAGAAATAGTCTTTACTAGCTAGAAAATAAAACCCCACCTATTTCTGGATTCCTAGAACTCCCATTAGATTAAGAGAGGAAACTACCACCCCAAGGGGGAATTGGCGTGGGGGTCTTGTTTTAATCCTCAGACCATCTCACTCACCTCCAATTTGGAGGAGGTGAATTTTTCCTAGGAAAGAGCAATCTTCACAGAATACCAAAGAAAGGAAAAGGAAACTTCTGATTCCACTCATCTGTGAAATATAGGAAGACTCAATATGAAAATTGGCAGTATCAAGTGATAATAAACACTTCACCTTGGAATTCAAAACCAATCAATCACCAAGTAGTGGAAGGAAGAAGAGGGAAAGAAGATGAGACCAGATGGGGCACAGGGAAAGTGGTTATCAGAGACACTTTGGTGGTGTGGAAGCACAGACAGTTTCGTGTGTTATTTTTTTTTCTAAGGCACCATAAGCTTTAACAGTATTATAAATTATAATAAATCAAGCGAAGATAAAAGAAAGGGAGAGGTAAAGAGGCTGTTTCAAACCCCTCTCTTAGGTACAAAATAATTTCCTATGATGAAGAGTGATGCTGCAGGTGACACTTTGTCGTTGTCACCAGGCACAGACAAGGGGCATCCACTGAAAGTTGCATAGACTTCTTACTTTCAAGGGGTCCCAAGTGTCACTGCCATAAAGGCAGATTCATATAATAGCCCATTTCTTCCATCAAAAACCTATATCTTGATAATCTCCTTCCAAAATCTCAGACTTTCATTATGGAAATTTGAATAAAACTCACTCACCAGTATCAGTTAATGAGTCATAACTAATGAAGGAAGGAGGTAGGGGGTTTCCATTGAGAGTTAAATAAAGGGAAAATATCCTGATTTGCCCAAGTCTCCTGGAGGTGGAGCTAACCCTGCCAAAGCTGGCCCAGATCCAGCTCTTTGGATGGGGTCACTTCCTGCTGGCAGCACCCTAGAGTGGCAAAGAACTGAGTAGCCCTCAAGAAGCCTCTGGGCCTTTGTCAAATACAGAGTGTCTCTCTGTTTTCTGATGGGTGTTTTCTGCTTTAAGACAATCCTTAAAGAGGAGCCCCCTAAGGAAGCCTCTGGAGCTTTGCCAAATATGGGGAGTCTCTCTATTTCCTACTGAGTGTGGATATAATCCTTAAACTCCAGTCTCGGGCTGTACTTCTTATGCTCACAGAGGGACTCAGAAAGCATGCGGGATTGTGCTGTCACAAAGGTTAATTTCTTGAAGGAAGGGAACGCTAATCTTTTTGGTTATCAATGCACTATTTGGTTATCAATGCATTCTCTCCGGGAGTACATTTTGTGCCACCATTTAATTCCCAGTCCTTCTGTGGTGGTGTAGACAAAAAGGCAGGTCACACAGGATTCATGCTTGCCACTTTGAGAACACAGGAACAAAGAGCCAAAGAGCAGCCAGCCTTATGGGAAAGGTAGACTGTACCCTAGGCCCAAGAGATGGGATTGACCAGTTCCCAACTGTGACTTCCTCCCCCCCACCACCCCCGCAACCTCAACCTCACTTCCTTCCTGATTTAGTGGTTGATCTTCACAGTCCTATGCATTTACCCAACCTTCCCCTTGGAATATTCTGTAGATGCAAAGAGGGCCAGATGGCCCCAGTTCAGATATGCAGGACAGGTCTGTGATTGCCTAGAATAGTCTAGGAGGAGCTGGTGCTTGAAGAGAGGCTTCTGGAATGAGATCATAAATTTGGGTCTGAGATTGGTTTTTCCCATAAATACACTTTGAATCAAGGATTTAAAGGCTTGAAAAGGAACATGAACATCAGGATGAGTAAGTAAGGGGCAGATAAAAGGAAGAAAAAAAACCATAAAAATGTGAAGTCAGCTCTCTTGGTGTTGAAGCACTTCTCTCTATGGAATAGCTATCAAGCGTATCAGCTTTGATAGCTGAGGGGCCAGATCCGTGCCCAGGACCCCTCAGAGGAAGAGTAGGAATGGAATGAGCTTCATCTCTGTACATCCCAGGAGACAAAGGAGCATACCTGCCTTGATGTAAAATCTTAGGCAGAGGGCACAGTCTGCCCTTTGAAATACCAAGTGCCAGATATAAAAGCTGTGTTGGTGCAAGCAGCATGTCCTGAGGACAGAGGGTACCTTTCTCTGTATTGTGCAGGCAAGGAGCAGTATAAGGACATGCATGGGAGAGATCAATGGGTGGAATGCTTCAAGAGGGACAATGGAGTTCAGATGGCTGGTGGGAGATGGCATTGGGTATACTGACTTGGGCCCTGTCAGCTCCTCCAAGTGGTTGCATAATTTATATTCTGTTTCCTGGACTATGCAGAAGAGGTGAAGCATGGGGGACAACTTTGATGTCTAGCGGTGGCTTTGGAGAAAAAGCGTGAGTATTAACTACTGGCTGTTACATGACAAGGTTGGCTGAAGGCTCTCTCAAGCATTTCTGCATTTTTTTTTGTTTGGGAGCCACATAAATCTGCACTCAGTACTTATTTCTAGCAGTACTGGGAACCACATGTAGTGCTAAAGATAGAACCCAGGTAGGCTGCATGCAAGAAAAGTGCCTCACCACTGTACGATCTCTCTAGCATTTCTGCCCATTTCATGAACAGAAAGGGGAGCAGAGCAAAGTTCTCAAACAGCAGGTTACAGCCACCTAATGTCTGAGCTCCTCTCTGTGAGGTGTCTGTGAGGTGACACGTGTCACTGTCAATAAACATGAGGTCATAGTAGTGATACTGTCCCATCTTTTCCCATCCCACCTTCTAGAGCTGGGCTTGGCATTTCAAGTTCCTCCCACCTCTTTCTTCCCAGCCCTCATTCACCTGCCCTCCCTCTACTGCAAACTAACTTTGCTACTTACTCTCCAAACCCCAGGGCTCAGTGCAAATAGGGGGATTTATGCTGTAGCAGTTCAGGATCTTGAGGGGAAGCACCACATTATGCTCAGGCTCTGTGCTTAGGGATTATTCCTGGCAGTGCTTGGGGGAACCTAATAGGGTGGTGGGAAATGAACCCAGGTTGCAAAAGTAGAATAACTACTCCTAAACTATCTCTCTGGCCCCAAATAGCTGATAGGAATCTTTAAACACTGGCATCGCCTACTCTTTTCTGTCTAGACACAGCTGAAAAGCGGGCCTTACCATGGAGAACCCCACTCAGGGTCAGTTAGATGCCTGGGTGAAGACTGTGGGGGGTTAGATGGGGCAAAGGCAGGCTGGTTGGCTCCTCCAGTCTCAAGACTTCAGCGAGGAGTTGTGCTGGATGCTCCGGCCTGAGGACACGAAGTTGTCCCACTGAGTGCACTCAGAACTGTCTGTGGCAGAGAAGGCATGAGTGACAATGTCATCATTTCAAGCATGGGTCATAAACTTCCCCCGTGTGTATGTGAGTTTGAGGAGCAGCTGCTCTGCTTTTCAGCCAGGAGTCCCCCTGCAGGCGAACAATGGTGTGGGCTGTCTCAGAGCAGGCAGGAAATAATTCCCTAGGACTAATTTGTTCCCATCATTTCAATTTCTGGAGATTTATGAAAATGCGTGAGATATTCAACAGCATGAAATGCTGTACAAAGGACTGTCTGGAGACAAAAAGTGTCCTTTTCCACAGACTCATAGCGATGCCTCCAGCACATATAAGGTTGATCTGAACCATTGGCCACCACTGTCTCTAGTCACCCCCCCTCACTTAGCAAATTCAGTTCTGTAGGCAGACACTCAAGGTTTGCTATCATTGGCTATTGTTTGTTTCCTGATTATGTTCATTTACACTCCAATGAGAGTGAGCATTCAAAATATGTCATTCTCCTTTCTCCTCACTTTGCTCAACATAATTTCCTCCA
>PVKC010014973.1:0-21759 GCA_004027635.1 Crocidura indochinensis | reverse complement strand
AATAGCGCCCAGGATACAAGAGCCTCCCACTGAGTGGGAGAAACTATTCACCCAATACCCATCAGATAAGGGGCTAATTTCCAAAATATACAAGGCGCTGACAGAACTTTACAAGAAAAAAACATCTAATCCCATCAAAAAATGGGGAGAAGAAATGGACAGACACTTTGACAAGGAAGAAATACAAATGGCTAAAAGATACATGAAAAAATGCTCCACATCACTAATCATCAGGGAGATGCATATCAAAACAACTATGAGGTACCACCTCACACCACAGAGAAATGCACACATCACAAAGAATGAGAACAAACAGTGTTGGCGGGGATGTGGAGAGAAAGGAACTCTTATCCACTGCTGGTGGGAATGCCGTGTAGTTCAACCTTTATGGAAAGCGATATGGAGATTTCTCCAGAAAATGGAAATCGAGCTCCCATACGATCCAGCTATACCACTCCTAGGAATATACCCTAGGAACACAAAAATACAATACAAAAACCCCTTCCCTACACCTATATTCATTGCAGCACTATTTACCATAGCAAGACTCTGGAAACAATCTAGATGCCCTTCAATAGACGAATGGCTAAAGAAACTGTGGTACATATACACAATGGAATACTATGCAGCTGTCAGAAGAGATGAAGTCATGAAATTTTCCTACACATGGATGCACATGGAATCTCTCATGCTGAGTAAAATTAGTCAGAGAGAGAGAGAGTAAAATGCAGAATGGTATCACACATCTATGGGTTTTAAGAAAAATGAAAGACATTCTTGAAATAACAATAATTTTCAGACACAAAAGAGAAAAGAGCTGGAAGTTCCAGCTCACCTCAGTAAGCTCACCACAAATAGTGATGAGTTTAGTTAGAGAAATAACTATATTTTGAACTGTCCTAATAATGAGAATATATGAGGGAAATGGAGAGCCTGTCCAGAGTACAGGCTGGGTGGGAGGAGGGAGATTTGGGACAATGGTGATGGGAATGTTGCACTGGTGATGGGTGGTGTTCTTTACATGACTGAAATCAAAACACAATTATGTATGTAATTAAGGTGTTAAAATAAAAAAATTAAAAAAAAGTTTAAGTTTCTGGGGATCAGGACATGAAGTCATTACTCAAAGTTTGCTAGCTCATAGGAAATTCACTCCTAGTTAGCATGGTGATATAAACTTGGTAGTGATTGATCCTGAAATATATAGAGATTTCTAATTTGGACAAATGAGTGAAAAACAACTGTTTGTGGCTTTTAAAATACACAGCTGAGTGATCTGACTCCACATTCTTCTTGCAGAAGAGTTATACTTGGAAATAAGTTTATTCTAGGAAAACGGTTATCTACTTTAAGTATAATTCCTCATTCTAAAAAAACTGCAGAAAGAATCCACAATTGAAATTCAAAGAAATGGTGCTAATGCTTATAAATATTAATTTTTAGATTTTACTCTACATTGCTATTTAGGAATATAAGAGGACTATGGCACTAAACTAAAAATGTAGTTTTCAAAAAGAAAGTAAATGAAGGATATTTGACTTGCTATTTAATAATCTTGGAGATATGAAAAAGGTAAATTTTGTCTTCAGTGATTTTAATCCTGTCACAACTGTTTAACAAGCTTTCTTTTATTGAACAGTCATAATTAATAGTTTACAAACTTTCTAGATTGTGCAGTCTAGCTAAATAAATATATATATATGTAAATATCCAAATCACACTTATTAACAGCTGCCAACAAGTTTCTTTTCGTATTGTTTCTTGAATCTCTTTAACACTGATATGATATTTAATAAGTAATTACTTAATTAAATCACCATGCGATATACAGGTATTTTTGTTTGTTTTTTTTGGGGGGGGGGGGTCACACCTGGCAGTGCTCAGAATTTACTTTTGGCTCTATGCTCAGAAATTGCTTCTGGCAGGCTCAGGGGACCATATGGGATGCTGGGATTTGAACCACTATCCTCCTGCATGCAAGACAAATAAAATGCCCTGCTTCCATGCTATCTCTCCGGCCTCGAGATATACAGTTTTAAAGTTGATAACGGTCTAGTTACAGTCATACAGTTACCAACACCAGTGCATACTTTCTGCACCAGTGTCCCTGGTTTCCTTTCCACCTTCCTCATGCCCTCTCTTCTTCCTGCCTTTATGGCAGGCATTTTTCCTCTTTCACTTTTCCTTTTCTTTCTTTTACATATTGTAGTTTTTAATATTGTGAATGAAAGGGTATTATGCATATCACTTTATCTCCTTTCAGTACACAGTCCTTGTCCAGAGTTATCATTTCCAACTATCATTTTCATAGTGGTCCCTTCTCTGCCCTAATGCACTCTCCCAAGCAAGCTTCCTCTTATGGAAGGATCTTCTTGGTCCTTGTTTCTATTGTCTTTGAATAATAACACCATCCTCTCATATTTTACATACTACAAACTAGTGCAAACATTCTGTATCTATGCCTCTAATTCATTTCGCTTAGCATAAGCCTCTTCAACAATTGGTGTTGGGAAAACTGACCAATTACATGCAAAAAAGTATACTCAGATCTCTCTTTAATGCTGTGCATGAAAGTCAAATAAAAATGGATTAAAGCTTTATATCAGGCCTGAAAGCTTAAGTACATAGAGAAAAATATTTGCAGAACTTTCCATGACATTGAAAGTCATGGAAAAGGTAACTTCAAGAATGAAACAACACTAACCAGGAAATTAGAAGCAATGACAAACAAATGGAGTTATATTAAACCTAGGCACTTATGTACATCAAAGGAAATAGTGAGAACTTCTCACAGATAAGGAAAAAGTATTCACCCAGTAGCCATATGATAAGAGGTTAATATCTATGATATATAAGGCACTAGTAGAGCTTACAAGAAAAAACTCATCTAAGCCCTTGTAAAAATGGAAACAAGAGATGAACAGAAACTTCATCAAATAAAAAATACAGATGGCTAAAAGGCACATGAAAAAATTCACTAAGTGCATTAATCATCAGATAGATGCAAATCAAATCAACTGTCACATATCACCATGAACAGGAACAGCAAGTGCTGGAATGGATGTAGGGAGATGGGGACTCTCATTCACTGCTATTGGGAATGCCAGCTGATCTTTTTTGAAAGCAATATGGCTATTCCTCAGAAAAACTAGAAATTTAGCTTCCATATAACCCCGCAGTACCACTTCCAGGAATATCCTATAGGAGTCCAAAAACACAATGCAGAAAATCTTCTGCACTCCTGTGTACATTGCAGCTCTATTCAGTCACCAGAATCTGGAAACAATCCTGATGCTAGAGAACAGATGAGTGGATAAGTAAAGTGGTACATCTACACAATGGAATAGTACACAGCTGTTAGGAAAAATGAAGTCATAACTTTATTCAAGAGTCTGTGCAGGGTCTAAAGAGATATTAGAGTGGGTAAGGTCAGCCTTGCACTCTGTTGACCTGGCTTCAATCCCTCCTACGCAGCCAAGAGTAACCTTTGAGCGCCACTGGGTGTGGCCTAAAACAAAACCAAAAGCAAACAGCATCTGTGCATAATTTAGATAAGTGATATAGGAGGAGGAAGGGAGGGAAGGAGGAACTGAGGAACTGAGGAAAAGAGGAAGAGAGAAAAAGGGAAGGAGGAATGAAGGAAGGAAGGAAGGAAGAAAGGAAGGAAGGAAGGAAAGAAGGAAAGAAGGAAGGAAATCAGAGTATTCCAGCAATATTAGGGTTAGCCTATGTTGATGGCTGTTGTTTTCCTACACAAAAATATTCCTGCTGTATTCTTTAAGTATTCCATATCACTTGTTTGTATGCCTTAAAGTCTCAGTAAACAAAAATTCATTGAATTTTAAAAGATTTTCAGCACCATCAGTCATTTGAATAATAAAAATTAAATTATTAAATCACTAAAGTGTATAAAACTAAAAAGATGGATGACAAGGATAAGTACTGGCTAGAACATTCAGACAGGACTAATAAGAAAATGACCCAGTGAGTTAGAAAATAGTTTTTATGTTTCTATGATGTTAAGCATAAGTTATTCTGTGTGGATATTATACAGAGTGTGGCAGAGTAAATTGAACCATAGATTCTGTCCAAGAGATAGTAAAATATATGGAACAAAGACTATTATACAAATGTGTAGAGAAAAAATGATTATAATATCTCTAATCTGTAAATAATCAAAATATATAACATACAAATGGATGAACTCATAGAGTTATATTCATACACACGAATGCAACTTGGCAACAAGAAAGTATAAGTCAATGGTGTGTAAGAAAGTACAACTCCTAAAATGTTAGTCCATTGAACAGGTAACAAAACAGGCTGCAGAAGTAGGTAGATAACTGCAGGTGTTTAGGAGACAGAGGAAGAGACTGATGTCCAAAGAGTAAGTAAAAAAATATTTTGAGGTTATGAAAGCACAATGCATCTTGGTTGTAAAGGAAGGTACATGGTTGTATATTTTGGTCAAAACTTCTTTGAATTGTTCACTTAAAATGGGTCTGCTTTGTTATATTTTACTTACTAATAAATAAAGCCACTTAAACCCTGACCGCAAAGTAAATAGATATGTTTGTATAGAGGTTTAGCTGCTCTTGATAGATTAGTTAGTTAGATTTTTTAATACCGAGAAAATAAAGATACTTCACCAGAAATAGAAATCCCTATGGGCAATTAAGTATGATCAGTGAAGAGAAAGGAACTGTTGCTAAGAGATGCCCTGAGGTACAGTATTGGCTAGACACCCCAGTGCTTATAGGCAAGAGACTATATATTCCTGACAATATTTTCCTAATCTCTGTGAGAAAATACCTCATTTTCTGCAATATCACATAGCTAACAGATATTTTTATATACTTATAAAATTTAACTTAAGGGATAGTCATAGATTGGACAACACAACATTCAGCATAAAAAGGCACCAGCTCTGCTTGCACCAATACTTCCAAGTAGAAGTGTGTTATTGTTTTATTATTGTAGCCAGTGCCTTCTTTATTTTCCAGTATTGAATTTGCTGTATTTGTTTATATCTAAAACTTAACAAAGTTTTATACCTTTTTAGGTCTATAATGCAAAAGCATCTACATTACTTTAATGCTGTTTTTTAAAAAAATATATTATTTTGGAAGAAAAAGGATAGTAAAGGAGTAGAGTAGCATGAATATGGTGAATGAAGTTAGACCCTGAATAAGAATACATGTAATTAGTAGGTTTAAAAATAATGGAAGTTACTAATGAGAAAGATGTTTCCTCTGGACGTTGATAAGGGAACAGGAAGATGGGTGGATGGAATATAAAAACAAAACACACAACCATCTTTGAACTTAGGTATAACAAAGCATCATTATTAGATATTCACTGGCCTAAAGTTAAATCTGGAATAGGGAATTTTCTCTAAGATGTGAAGGATAAATATGATTTAATTTAATTGCTACTTGTGAAAACTTAAGCCATTATGATTTGCAATATCCTAAGCTCTGAGCCCTTTGGCATTTGCAGAGCATC
Source organism: Crocidura indochinensis (assembly GCA_004027635.1). Classification (NCBI taxonomy): domain Eukaryota; kingdom Metazoa; phylum Chordata; class Mammalia; order Eulipotyphla; family Soricidae; genus Crocidura; species Crocidura indochinensis. The sequence goes on along the minus strand of PVKC010014973.1, from coordinate 16,254 downwards.
AAAGAAAGGCCTGAGCCAGTGTTGTTCCATTCACTAATTTCCTTATGACATGACCAGCTATACATGTTGTACTAGATTTCAGTGGGACTGTAACTCTTTAATTTTTTATTATTTTTGTTTGGATTTTAGGACACACTTGTGCTACTTGGGGGGTCTTAAGACTCTGTCTCAGAGGTCACTCCTAGTAGTACTGGTAGGACCCTTGTGGTGCTAGAAACTTAAACTCCAAGCATGTTCTTCAACCCATTGAGCTCTCTCCCCAGCGGAATTTTTTAATTTTGAGGAAAAATATTTGATATCTGCAAAGTGTTAGAAAAGCATTTTAGCTCTTGAAAATTTTACCTTTCATGGTTTGTTAATAAACAAACAAAGCCAAAGTGATAATAGTAGAGCTATCTTTCAGATAGATGTGCTTTTAGTCATATAGGTTATACTTCCAGGTTCATAAGCTGAACCTTTGCAGTCTGATAACCATTGCTTTTGAATCATGGTGCATTTGAGAATAAGGAACTGTTTGTGATAAAAAATAAATTTCAATTGATAGTATTTGGCTTGTTTGAGGACTGCAGAAGGGACTTACATTCTGGCATATGTGTGTGGTAAATGCAATGAGGTCACAAAGAAGCATGACTATTACATTTATATATTTAATATTTAAAAACGGCAAATTTAAAGGCAAGTGGTGAAGACCTTATGGATAATAAATGCAAGATTCACAGTATAGCACCACTAGGTTAAGGTAGAGTTTGGCATGGCAAGAACACAGTTTTTCATTGTAGTTCCTCACTTTTCACATTGTATTTAATTTTTAATTGTAAAGAAAAATAAAATTGTAGTTGTGTAAAAGATTGTACATATGTGTTTTAGTGTCTACTATTAACTTCAAAAGGAAAATTCTAAGGTTTTAGGAATATTTTTGTATCACTCTGGGAATGATATACAATTCAAACTCCCTGAATCTCTCATAATAGCGGAGTCTATTTTTTTTTTTTTTTAGTAATTGTGGTTTTTAAATTGAAATCAGAGACTTCTTTATTATTTCAGCAACAAGCCTATGTAATGTATCTGATATCCCCCACCATTTTTAACATAATTCCTTTGGGAAAATGAATTCTAATTATCCAATAAATGACTTACAAATAGACTTTGGAGGGGCCAGAGTAGTGCACAAGTTTAAGGGTGTTTGCTTTGCGCACACTAACCTAGGAGGGAACACAGTTCAATTCGTGTCCCATATGGTACCCTTAGCCAAGAGTGATTTTTGAGTGCATAGTCAGGAGTAACCCTAAGAATTATTGGTTGTGGACCAAAAGCCAAAAACAAAAACAAAAACAAACAAACAAAAAAAAACAAGGGGCCCGGGATATAGCATGGAGGTAAGGCATTTGCCTTTCATGCAAAAGGTCATCGGTTCGAATCCTGGTGCCCTATATGGTCCCCCATGCCTGCCAGGAGCAATTTTGAGCATGGAGCCAGGAGTAACCCCTGAGCACTGCCGGGGTGTCCCAAAAACCAAAAACAACAACAACAATAACAAATAGACATTTGAAACATGGTACATTTAAGATAAGGAACTGTTTGTGATAATATTAATTTCCATTGATAGTATTTGACTTGCTTGAGAACTGTGCAGAAGGTACTTGACATTCTGGCAACTTGACTGGGTTGGATCAATGGTTATTGCTAAAAAAAAAAAAAGAGTATTGCTAAATGAGCACTCAAGGCATGGGAATTAAAAGCAAGGTAGTGTCTGGAATCAAATCAAGGGTGGAGTTAAAAGGGTGGATCTGGAGAATTTTTTAGTGGCCAGAAAGTTTTCAGAGAGAAAAGTGTGATTCTAGGTAGATGAACAACAGTATGGAAAACAGGTAAGAAGATTAGGAGCCAAGAAAACTAAAGGCAAGAGTAGGACAGAAGAAACAGGTATTGACTACGGATAATTTTTCAAAGGAACCTTTAATGAAAATGGTATCTATACTCCTGTATTTGGAGTGTAGGTATAGTTTAGATTGTAGAAATATATTATTATTATAGATTGTAGAAATATATATTATCTATAGGGAGATAATGTCCAGGACATGATAGTGATGTCCCATAGCTCTTACAATGAGATATTTAGCATCAGGATTTAGGAACCTTAATTCAGTTTAGCCTCTTTTCTCATTGTCCTGTGATGAGTTAACATGATTTGAGGTATACAAAGGAATTATACTGTTACCCTCTGCCCCAATTCCTGCTTATCTTATCTGGATAGGGAGACCCTCTTCACCATTATTTGGAACCCACAGACCTACCAGGCCAGAGGGGCTGCAGGTGCTGGAGCGGACTGAGAAAGGCTTCACCATTTATCCATCTGAACCACCAGAACTTATAATTGATATTTAATACAGTATTATAACTCTTCCTAGGATTATGTATTATTCCAGATTACAAAAAATGGGCCCTTGCAAGATAGGTTATGATTGTGCTGGTATATAAAGTCTGTCAGGAGGAGAATATTAGTTTTTATTTTATTTATTTATTTATTTATTTGATTTTTGGGTCACACCCGGCAGTACTCAGGGGTTACTCTGGCTCCATGCTCAGTAATTGCTCCTGGCAGGCACGGGGGACCATATGGGGCACCGGGATTCGAACCAATGACCTTTTGCATGAAAGGCGAATGCCTTACCTCCATGCTATCTTCTGGGCCCCGAATATTAGTTTTTATAATTTTATAAATTCAAAATATTTAAAAATAGGGCCGGGTGGTGGCACTGGAGGTAAGGTGCCTGCCTTGTTTGTGCTAGCCTAGGACGGACCATGGTTCGATCCGCCAGTTTCCCATATGGTCCCCCAAGCCAGGAGCAACTTCTGAGTGCATAGCCAGGAGTAACCCCTGAGCGTCACTGGGTGTAGCCCAAAAACAAAAAAAAATTTAAAAATAATTTCTTCCATTCTGTGGGTGGTTTTTGTATCCTAGTCACTATTTCCCCAATGCCCAATACCCATCAGATGAGGGACTAATATCAAAGATATACAAGGTACTAACAGAATTGAAAAGAAAAAAATATCTAGCTCCATCAAAAAATGGGGAGAAGAAATGAACAGACACTTTGTCAAAGAAGAAATACTAATAGCCAAAGGCACATGGATAAATGCTCTACATCACAGGGAGATGCAAATCAAAACAACTATTAGATGCCATCTCACATCACAGAGACTTGCACACATCACAAAGAACAAAAACAATCAATGTTGACTGGAATGTGGAAAGAAAGAAATTCTCTCATTCACTGTTGGTGGAAATGCCATCTTGTTCAGCCTTCATGGAAAACAATATGAAGATTCCTCAAAAACTGGAAATGGAGCTCCCATATGATCCAGCTATACCAATCCTAGGGATATACCCTAGGAACACAAAAATACAATACAAAATGCCTTCTCCATACCTATATTCGTTGCAGCACTATTGAAAATAATGAGAATCTGAAAACAATGCAGATACTGCCTTTCAGCAGATGAATGGTTAAGAAACGGTGGTACATAAATACAATGAAATACTGAGTGATTCCCAATTGTGAGTGTTGCCTGTGCGTGTTTTTCCACTGTCCTGCCTCCGAAATCTCTTGGGAGTAGGCCAAAAAGGGCCCAGAAAAATAGCTCTCTCAGAACTCATCCAAGGGCTGGAGTGCCAAGGAACTGTGTAAAACCATGAAAATTGGCTATCTTCAGTATTCTACAGAAAGGAAGGTCCCCTGTTTGTGACATCAGGCTGGGAAAATCTACGCCCTCCCAGTGATTTCTGACTGTGAGTTTTGCCTGTGCGTGTTTTTCCACTGTCCTGTCTCTGAAACCTCTTGCAAGTGGGCCAAAAAGGGCCCAGAAAAATAGCTCTCCCAAAGGCTCAGAAGAGAACTGCCACTCCGCTTCGGCCACCCAATCTTTCTAACCAATAAACCCAACCACAACACGCAAAAAAAAAAAAAAAAAAATCACACATCAAGCATGACAATGGGGAAACCTTACAGGCAAACACCATGCACAGAAAATGAAGACAATAGCTCTATGACCTAAAAATTCCAATCATCTTATTAACCTCTTGGATAAGATGTTTAGAATAGCAATATGGAAGATGTTTGTAGAACTCAAGGAAAGCATAGATCTATCTGAACAGAACACAAAGACAGAAATCAGAAAACTCCAAACTGAAATAACAGATCTGAAAAACACGGTAGCTGAACTGAAAGAATCTGTGGCCTTCCAGCAAGGGTAATAGCAACTGAGCATAGAATCAGCGTGCTGGAAGATGAGATGCAGAAAAAATCAACACAGCAGAATAAATTGGAAAAGAACCTTAAGACAAATGATCAGGCCATGGAAAAAGTACTCAAGGAATGAGAACAGATAAAAATAGAAGTATTTGATAAACTCAATGGAAACAACATAAGAATCATTGGAGTCTCGGAGCCCCAGATAGAAGATCTCCAGGAAGAATCAACTGTCAAAGACATTATCAAAGAGATACTCCCAGAGTTAAAGACTACATGTAATCAAATCCTGCATGCCTGAAGAGTACCAGCTAAAAGAGATCCAAAGAAAAACACCCCAAGACACATCCTCGTTACAATGACAAACCCCATAGATAGAGATAGAATACTGAAAGCAGCAAGATCAAAAGGAAAATTACACTTAAAGGAGCATGCATAAGATTTACAGCAGATATGTCACTAGAAACCCTCAAGGCCAGAAGACAGTGGTGGGATATTGTGACAAGACTGAATGAAATGGGTGCCTCCCTGAGAATATAGCACCGAGCCTGACTCACGTTCAGGTTTGAAGAAATGACACATAGCTTCATGGATAAACAACAGCTCAGAAACTTCACAGATAAAAAAACCAACATTAAGGGAAAAATGAAAAATCTACTTTAAGACAAGAGAGACCAAGAAACACAGCAAACGTATCTACAAAGATGACATTAAATCCTATGACAATCATCTCCCTCAATGTCAATGGACTAAATTTGCCAATTAAAAGACACAGAGTGGCAAAACGTGTCAAAAAGATGAATTCAACCTTCTGCTGCCTAAAAAAACACACCTGAATAGTCAAACAAAACATAGACTCAAAATCAAAGGCTGGAGAAAAATCATCCAATCAAACAATACCCTTAAAAAAGCTGGGGTGGCCATATTAATATCTGATGACACCAACTTTATACTCAGAAAAGTTGTAAGGGACAAAGATGAACACTATGTTTTAATCAAGAGATATGTGCAACTGGGAAGAAATCAGACTATTAAACATATATGCACCCAATGAGTGACCAGTAAATTATCTAATACAATTACTGACAAATCTGAAAGAAGACATCACTAATAGCACAATAATTGTGGGAGACTTCAACATGGCCCTGTCAACACTTGATAGGTCAACCAGACTGAAACCCAACAAAAACATACTAGCCCTGAAAAGAGTAGTGGAAGGAAAAGGACTAGTAGACACTCCACCCCCCAAAAACTGGATACACATTCTACTCAAATGTACATGGTTCATTCTCCAGGATAGACAACATGCTGACACATAAAACATACCTCCATAAAATCAAGAGGATAGAAATCTTGCAGGCTACTTTTGCTGACCACAAGGCTCTGAAATTACATGTGAACTACAAAGCCACATAGAAGAAAAAATTTAACAGTTGGAAGTTAAATAGCCTGCAACTGAACAACCAGTGGGTCTGAGATGCAATCAAAGAGGAAATCAAAACTTTCCTGGAAACAAATGATAATGAAGATACAAGTTGACAGAATCGATGGGGCACAGCAAAAGCACTCCTGCGAGGAAAATGTATAGCTCTACAAGCACACATCAGGAAGGAAGAAGAAGCATACCTGAATATCTTAATGACACAGCTCATAAAATTAGAAAATAACCAACAAAAGGAACCAAAAATAGGGAGACAGAAAAAATAACAAAACTGAAAGCAGATATCAATGAAGTGGAAACCCAAAAAACAATCCGAAAGATCAAGGATAGCAAAAGTTGGTTCTTTCAAAAAATAAACAAGATTGATAGACCATTGGCAAAACTCACAAAGATAGAGAAACCTGATAACCAGTATTAGGAATGAGAAGGGGGAGATCACAACAGATACGTCAGAGATCCAAAGGGTAATCAGAGACTTCTTTGAGCTAGAAGAAATGGAAAAATTCTTGGACACTTATAACCTGCCTCAGTTAAGTAAGCAGGATGTAGCATACTTAAACACCCCCATCACTATGGAGGAAATTGAAACTGTAATCAAACATCAGCCCAAAAAAAGCCCAGGCCCAGATGGATTTACCAATGAATTTTTCAAACCTTTCAAGAGGAACTACTACCAATCCTAGCCTGGGTCTTCCATGAAATTGAAAAAACGGGAACACTGTCAAGCAGCTTTTATGAAGCCAAAATCACCTTGATACCAAAACCATACAGAGATGCTGCCAAAAAAAAAAAAAAGAAGAAGAAATTACAGACTAACATCCCTGACGAATGCAGATGCAAAGATCATCAACAAAATCCTGGCAAATAGGATCCAATGTATCATCAAGAAGATCACACACTATGGCCAAGTAGGTTTCATCCTAGGACTGCAAGGATGATTTAACATCTGTAAATCTATCACATCATACACAACAGCAACAACAAAATAAAATAAAAATCACATGATCATATCAATAGATGCAGAGAAAACATTTAATAAGGCCCAACACCCATTCTTGATCAAAACTCTCAGCAAGATGGGAATAGAAGGAACCTTTCTCAATATAGTTAAAGCCATCTAACACAAGCCAATGGCAAATATTATCCTCAATGGAGAAAAATTAAAAGCCTTTCCTCTAAATTCTGGTACAAGACAAGGCTGTCCACTCTCATCACTCCTCTTTAACATTGTACTGAGAGTGCTTTCTATAGCGATCAGGCAAGAAAAATAAGGAATCCAGGTAGGAAAGGAAGAAGTCAATCTCTCAGTGTTTGCAGATGACATGATATTCTATTTAGAAAACCCTAAAGACTCTATCAAAAATCTTCTAGAAACAATAGACTCATATAACAAGGTGGCAGGCTACAATATTAACACACAGAAATCAATGGCCTTTTCATACACCAATAATGATAGGGAAGAGATATACATCAAGAAGGCAATCCCGGGGGCCGGGCGGTGATGCTGGAGATAAGGTGCCTACGCTAACTTAGGACAGACCGTGGTTCGATCCCCCGGTTCCCCATATGGCCCCCTGTGCCTGCCTGAGCGTCACCAGGTGTGACCCAAAAACCAAAAAAAAAAAAAAAAAAAAAAAAAAAAAAAAAAAAAAAAAAAAAAAAAAAAAGAAGGTGATCCCATTCACATTAGTGTCACACAAACTCAAATATCTTGGAGTCAACTTGACCAAAGATGTGAAGGACCTATACAAAGAAAACTATAAAGCCCTGCTCCAAGAAATAAGAGAGGACACACGGAAATGGAAACACATACCCTGCTCATGAATTGGCAGGATTACATCATTAAAATGACAATACCCCCCCCAAAGTATTGTACAGATTTAATTCAATCTCTCTAAAGATACTCATGACATTCTTCAAAGAAGTTAATAAAACAATTATGAAGTTCATCTAGAACAATAAACACCCTCGCATAGCTAAAACACTCCTAGGGAAAAGGAAAATGGGAGGCATTTCTTCCCTAACTTTAAACTGTACTACAAAGCAATAGTTATCAAAACAGCATGATATTGGATTAGAGACAGACCCTCAGATCAGTGGAATAGACTTGAGTTCTCAGACAATGTTCCCCAGACATACAATCACCTAATTATTGACAAGGGAGTAAGAAATCCTAATTGGAGCAAAGAAAACCTCTTCAGAAGTGGTGCTGGCAGAACTGGTTAGCCACTTGCAAAAAAGCGAACACAGGCCCCCAGTTAACATCATTATGAAGGTAAAATCCAAATAGATTAATGACCTTGATTTCAGACCTGATACCATAAGGTACATAGAACAACACATCAGTAAAACACTCTATGACATTGAGACTAAAGGCATCTTCAAGGAGGAAACTTTCCAAACAAGTGGAAGCAGAGATCAACATATGGGAATACATTAAACTGAGAAGCTTCTGCACCTCAAAACAAATAGTGGCCAAGATACAAGAGTCACCCACTTATGGGAGATACTATCCACCCAATGCCCATCAGATACAGTGCTAATAACTAAAATATACAGCGCACTGACAGAACTTTACAAGAAAAAAAATTTAATCCCATCAAAAAATGGGGAGAAGAAATGAACAGACACTCTGACAAAGAAGAAATACAAATGGCCAAAAGGCACATGAAAAATACTCCTTATCACTGATCATTAGGGAGATGCAAATCAAAACAATGATGAGATACCATCTCACAGCACAGAGATTGGCACATATCACAAAGAATGAGAACAATCAGTGCTGGCAGGGATGTGGAGAGAAATGAATTCTTATCCACTCTTGGTGGGAATGTAATCTAGTCCAACCTCTATGGAAAACGATATGGAGATTCCTCCAAAAACTGGAAATTGAGCTCTCATTTGACTAAGCTATTCCACTCCTAGAGATATACCTTAGAAATACAAGAATACAATGCAAAAACCTCTTCCTCACACCTATATTTATTGCAGCACTATTCACAATAGCTAGGCTCTGGAAACAACCAAGATGCCCTTCAACAGATGAATGGCTAAAGAAACGGGTACATATATACAATGGAGTATTATGCAGTCATCAGGAGAGAAGAAGTCATGAAAGTTTCCTGTACATGAATATACATGGGGTCTATCACACTGAGTGAAATATATCAGAGGGAGAGAGAGAGATGCAGAATAGTCTCACTCATCTATGGGTTTTAAGAAAAATAAAAGTCATTATTGCAACAATCCTCAGAGACAATGAGAGGAGGGCTGGATCTTCCAGCTCACTTCATCAAGCTCACCAGAAAGAGTATGAGTGCAGTTATAGAAATAACTACACGGAAAACTACCATAATCATGTGAATGAATGAGGGAACTGGAAATCCTGTCTAGATTACAGGTGGTGGTGGGGTGGGAGGAGGGAGATTTGGGACATTGGTGGTAGGAATGTTGCACTGGTGAAGGGAGTGTTCTTTAAATGACTGAAACCTAATCACAATCATATTTGTAATCAAGATGTTTAAGGAAATAAATTATAAAAAATAAAAAAAGAAAGAAATACTATATAACCATCAGGAGAAATGAAGTCATGAAATTTCTTTACCTGGATGGACATGGAGACTATTATGCTGAGTGTAAGAAGTCAGAGGGAGTGCAACAGGCACAGAATAATGTCACTCATCCATGGGTTTTAAGTAAAATAAAAGACATTATTATAATAATGCCAAGACATAAAAAGAGGACTAGAAGGGCCTACTCATAATATGAAGCTCACTTGAAAGAGTGGTGAGTGCAGTTAGAGAACAACTTTCATGACAATGTTAATGAGTGAGAGAAGTAGAATTTCTGTCTTAATAAAGGCAGGGGATAGGGGAGGAGGGACATGGGGAGCATTGGTAGTGGAAACTTTGCACTGGTGAAGGGTTGTTTTTTTGATTTTTTTTTTTTTATGACTGAAACCCAACTACAAATCATGGTTGTAACCATGGTGTTTAAATAAAGATATTATTTAAAAAATGTTTTCTGTCCTGACTATTATAAGATTTATGTGTGAAATTATATAGATTATTTCTACGTTATTTCAGTTTCATTTCTAATTACTATTGGAATATGGTAAGTACTCCAATACTTACACTGATTATAGATTGTTATAATAGATTTGACTCATGTAGATGTTTTGATTATTTATTTATGCTCAAGAAAACTGTTGTTACTGAACTAAATTGTTTGCCTCTATATTAGAAAATGTCTGTCAGTAGAATATGTGAATTATATTTATTAACATGATGTAACTTCATGTTACTTGGTGTTCTCTTTGCAAGTGAAAAGTATGCTGCCTCATGTCTATAATTTGCACTTCAAGACAACCAGAAGTCACATCCTTTCATCCTTGCATAAGACTTAATGCTTTCCCCAGCCTTCGCTGTGTTGGTGGCTTTCTCACTCTTGATCCATGTTGTGCTTTGCACATAGCTGTCACAGATATTTCTGTCACATTTTTTAAATTTATTATTGAGCCACACCTGGAGGCGCTCAGAGGGTATTTCTGGCTCTGTTCTCATAAATCACTCCTGGCAGGCTCTGGGGTCATATGGATAGCTGAAGATTGAACCCGGATTCGTCCCACATTGGCAGTGTGCAAGGCAAACACCCTACGGCTATGCTATTACTCCAGTTCCTTAAGGTTATGTTTGCTTGTTTGGTTGGTTGGTTTGGGGCAACACCCAGTGGTGCTCCTGGCAGGCTCGGGAGAATCATATGGATTGCCTGGGATCGAACCCAGGTCCATCCCAGGTCAGCAGAGTGCAAGGCAAACACCCATCACTCCTATCACTCCAGTCCTCACCCCTCTTTTAGGTTTTTGTTTTGGGGCCACACCACTAAGAATTACTCCTGGCTTTGTGCTCAGAAATCACTCCTGCCATATTTTGAAAAGTATTTCCAGACCATGGAAGCTTCTGCCATGGAGAATCAAAATTCTTGGTTTTATTTTACACATGAAAAAAACTCAATTTTAAAGGATTAGTAGAAATCCAGAAAATGATTCGTTACCATTGTTAGACCTTAAATACATCTAATATACTTCTTGAACACAGCTGAAATTGTCAAAGTCTTTAAAATCTCTCTCTTTTTCACATGAACCCATTTCTTCCTTTGGGATAATAACTAAGACATAGTTTAACCAGCAGTAGAGAAGAATGTCTCTTCATTAAGTGTATTCCTTTAAGATTGTAATATATCTTATCCTATGATAAATTATATACAAATGTAACTTTACTAGCCAAAGGACAGTTGTCCAGACAAAATAATTTCAGCAAACATTTGTGCTTCCTTAATTCAAACCAGATTTTTTATTATGTGCCAAAAATTGCTTTCTTATATTTGAACCAGATATTGTATTTATAGTCATAAATTCACTGGGAAGATCAGAATATTTTGGACTTTACTTTTTATATATCTTATTTAAACACCTTGATTAAATAGATGATTGTGTTTGGGTTTCAGTCATGTAAAGAACACCACCCTTCACCAGTGCAACATTCCCATCACCAATTTCCCAAATCTCCCTCCTCCCCACCCAACCCCCACCTGTACTCTAGACAGGTTTTCTTTGGACTTTAAACCTGAAGAATGCTTTTTTTTTTTTTCATAAACCTCATACCAAAACATTTACTTTGGCTTGCAGGAATGTTTTAAAAGGTACTAGCAGATAATTTGATGGGATATTTTCTTTAACATGAAAGATTTTAGGGATCTAGAATATGACTCACATGATAGAGCATGTACCTTGCATATGCGAGATAGAGTTCCTTCCTTGCCATGAATGCCACCTGCCCCTAAACAACAATAACAACAAACAAAAAAAAACATGAGTGTTTATGACTTTGTCAGTCATTTCAGAAGGTAGTTTTCTCTACATTGTAGGGCAAATTTTATGGAATGTAACACTATCGATAAATAATATCGTTTTAAAGTTTTTGTTTTATTAGTTGTCTTATTTGTATTATCCTGACCTATGTGGATACTTGCATGCAGAATATTATCAATAAAAACTTACCGAAACTAAAAACAGTGTACCATTCTATGCATTTTCGGTTTTAAAAATATGGCTCTCGGGGTCGGAGAGATAGCATGTAGGTAAGGCATTTGCCTCTCATGCAGAAGGTCAGTGGTTCGAATCCTGGCATCCCATATGGTCCTCTGAGCCTGCCAGAGCATAGATTTCTGAGCATAGAGCCAGGAGTAAGCCCTGATCACTGTTAAAACAAACAAACAACAAACAAAAACAAAGATAAAACAAAAAACAAACAAAAAATGTGGCCCTCAAAATAAATTTCAATCGTGATTTTGGCGAGATTTGAAAAATCAGTTGAAAAAAATTTTTGTTGACCTTCTTAGGGTATATTCCTAGTAGTGGTATAGCTGGGTCATATGGGAGGTTGATTTCCAGTTTTTTGAGGAATCTCCATATTGCTTTCCAGAAAGGTTGAACTACACGGCATTCCCACCAGCAGTGGATAAAAGTTCCTTTCTCTCCACATCCCCCCAACACTGCTTGTTCTCTTTCTTTATGATGTGTGCCAATCTCTGAGGTGTGAGGTGGTACCTCATCATTCTTTTGATAAGCATCTCCCTGATGACTAGTGATGTGGAGCATTTTTTCATGTGTCTTTTGGCCATTTGTATTTCTTCTTTGTCAAAGTATCTGTCCATTTCTTCTCCCCATTTTTTGATGGGATTAGATTTTTTTTCTTGTAAAGTTCTGTCAGTGCCTTGTATATTTTGGAGATTATCCCCTTATCTGATGGGTATAGGGTGAATAGTTTCTCCTACTCAGTGGGGGGCTCTTGTATCCTGGGTACTATTTCTTTCTAGGTGCAGAAGCTTCTCAGTTAAATATATTCCCATCTGTTAATCTCTGCTTTCAGTTGCTTGGAGAGTGCAGTTTCCTTCTTGAATATGCCTTTAGTCTCAATGTCTGGGAGTGTTTTACTTATGTGTTTTTCTATATATCGAGGTCTTTCATCCATTTGGATTTTACACTCATGCATGATATTAGTTGGGGGTCTAAGTTCATTTTTTTTGCAAGTGTTTAGCCAGTTTTGCCAACACCACTTGTTGAAGAGGCTTTCCTTGCTCCATTTACGATATCTTGCTCCTTTATTAAAAATTAGGTGATTGTATGTCTGAGGCATATTCTCTTCGTATTTAAGCCTGTTTCACTGATCTGACGGCCTGTCTTTATTCCAATACCATGCTGTTTTGATAACTATTGCTTTGTAGTACAGTTTAAAATTGAGGAAAGTAATTCCTCCCATATTATTTTTCCCAATGATTGCTTTAGCTATTCTAGGGTGTTTATTGTTCCAAATGAATTTCAAAAGTCCTCTATCTCTTAAGTGATTTAAATTTATCATGGTATATATCTCCATCTTTGGTTGCTTTCTAGGCTTTTGGCTAGTATTTTGAATGACATAGTCTCTTTGACCTCTTTCTTTTTTGAATATTCTTCATATAAAATAAAACAATTGATTTTTGTGTATTGACTTTGTAGCCCATAACTTTGCTATATTTATTGTCTCTAGAATATTTTTTGGTGAACACTTTGGGGTCTACTATTTATTTTATCATGTCATCTGCAAATAGGGATAATTTGACTTATTTTCCAATTTGGTTCTTGTTGTTGATTTTTTTTCTTGCCTGCTTGCTATAGCCAGGACTTCTAATACAATATTGAATTAAAGTGTGGATGTGGACGTTCTTGTCTCATGTTTGATCTCAGAATGAATGCTTTCAGTTTTGTCATCATTAAGAATGATAACTGGCTGTGCATTTGATATAGATGGCTGTAATGTTTTAAGGAAAGTTCTGTCCACCACTGCTTTGTAAGGGTTTTTTTTTATCATTAATGGATGTTGGATCTTAAAAGAGTTCTCTTCTTCAATATGATTGTATGTTTCTTATCTTTCTTTTCATTGATGTGGTATATTATCTTAATGGATTTGTATATATTGAGCTATACTTACATCCCTTGCATAAATCCTACTTGATCAGAGTGTATGATTTTTGTATGCTATTGTATTCAGTTAACTAAGATTTTGTTAAGGATTTGTGCATTGATGTTTACCAGGAATATTGATCTGAAAGTTTCTTTTCTGGAAATGTCTCTACCTACTTTGAGTATTAGTTTAATTTTAGTTTCATAGTAGATGTTAGGAAAGTCTAGATGTTTCAGAAGAGCTTTAGGAGTAAAAGCATTAAGTTTTTTTTGAAGCTAAGATATGACCTGTCCAATTCAGTCATCTGGACAGGGTCTTTTGTTTCTGGGGGAAATTTTAATTACTGTTTAAATGTCCTTATGTGTGATTGAAAGCAGGCTTTCTACTTCCAAACCTCAATCAACTTTGGGAGATTACATTACTCTAAGAATCTGTCCATTCACTCTAAGTTACCTAGCTTAAGATCATAACATTGTTCATAGTAAGAGTCTGTTGTAATATCTCCAATTTTATTTCTGATCCAATGTATTTGAACATTTTCTCTTTTTCCTTAAATTTATTCATATTGCTTATTCTTTCAAATAACCAACTCCTGGTGTTGGATATTTTAGTTGTTTTTTTATTTTCTCCCTCCCTCCCTCCCTCTCTTCCTTCCTTCCTTCCTTCCTTCCTTCCTTCCTTCCTTCCTTCCTTATTCCTTCCTACCTTCCTTCCTTCGAATTATTTTCTTAATTTCCTATGCTTTTGATTTCTGCCCCGTTTTTACTATTTTCTTTTTCTTCTACTATAATTTGGCATTGCTTGCTATTGCTCTTCCAATTTTTTTGAGATTTGTGTTTAGGTTGTTGATTTGGACTTTTTCCTTTTTTCTTCATGTAGGCCTTCATTGCTATGAATCCCCCCCCCCCCCAAGTACAGTTTGCTGTATTCCTAAGATTCTGATGGGATATATCTTTTTTTATTATTATTCTTTTTTTATTTTGGAATTCAGGGGTTAGAAGGTAAGGGGCCATGGTACGGGGCCTGGAGAAATTACAGTCCTTGAGGTTCGTAGTCTGGCTCAGCAGCGAAGAGGGAGAGAAAATGCAGAGCGCATGGCTAGTGGTGGTCTTCAAGTCTCTGGGATCCCTAATCACACGGCTCGATTGGTCCCACGTGGGTCGGGTGGGGACATCTTACCAGTGAGGGTCCCGGTTGGTAGTCCGGCTCAGCAGCAATGAGGGAGAGAAGAGGCAAGCGCATGGCTGGTGGTGGTCTTTAAGTCTCTGGGAACCCAATCACATGGCTCGATTGGCCCCACGGATGGGATATATCTTAACTGTCAGTTTCAAGGAAGCTTTTTATTTCTCCCTTGACTTCCTCTTTGATCCAGTAGCTGTTTAAAAGTGTTTATTCAGTTTCCATATGTTAGACGTTTACTCCATCTAATTTCTGTAGCTAATTTTTACTTTCATAGAAAATAACATGGTCTGAGAAATTACTTTGTACAACTTCTATATTAATAAATTTATATATGTTTGTTCATCTCCTAATATATGATCTATTCCAGAGAGTATTCCACGAGCTCTAGAGAAGAATGCATATTCTTGCTTGGGGTATGAAAAACCATGTATGTGTTCATGTTCAGCAATCCCAGTTCTTTTAGATCTCCATTTAGGACTTTTGTCTCTCTATTGATATTCCATCTGGTTGATCTATCTATTGATACAAGTGAAACATTAGTCTCTCACTGCTATTGTGTTTCAGAGTTTTTATTACTGTTTTCAGTAGAAGCTTTATTAACTTTGCTAGCTCTTTCTTTGGTTCATAAATATTGATAATAGTATTTATTTCTCTTTTGTTTCCTTAACCAATATGTTAGAGTCACTCTGAATCTTTATTTACCCTTTGATTTTAGGTGTGATTCCTGTAGGCAGTAGATGAATGATTTTTCTTTCCTGATCAATCCAACTGCTCTGTGCCTTTTTGTAGGGGAGTTTAGTCCATTTCCATTGAAAGAGATTAATTATTGGTGTATAAAAAGGCCATTGATTTCTGTGTGTTAATTTTGTAGCCTGCCACCTTGCTATAGGAGTCTATTGTTTCTAGGAGCTTTTTGGTTGAGTCTATAGGGTTTTCTAGGTAGAGTATCATGTCATCTGCAAACAATGAGAGCTTGACTTCTTCCTTTCCTATCTGGATTCCCTTGCTAACCTTTTCTTGCCTGATCGCTATAGCAAGAACTTCCAGTACTATGTTGAAGAGGAGTGGTGAGAGTGGACAGCCTTGTCTTGTACCAGAATTTAGAGGGAAGGCTTTTAGTTTTTCTCCGTTAAGGATGATATTTGCTATTGGCTTGTGGTAAATGGCTTCAACTAGATTGACGAAGGTTCCTTCCATTCCCATCTTGCTGAGAGTTTTGATTAAGAATGGATGTTGGACCTTATCAAATGCTTTCTCTGCATCTATTGATATGATCATGTGATTTTTATTTTTCTTCTTGTTGATGTTGTGTATGATGTTGATAGATTTACGGATGTTAAACCAACCCTGCATTCCTGGAATGAAACCTACTTGATCGTGG
>PVKC010014972.1:0-21795 GCA_004027635.1 Crocidura indochinensis | reverse complement strand
GGGTTTATCGAAGACTTCTATTTTCATCTGTTCACATTCCTTGCGTACTTTTTCCATTGCATGCTCGTTTGTCCTAAGGTTCTTTTCCCATTTCTTCTGCTGTGTTAAGATTTTCTGCATCTCATCTTCCAGTAGTCCGATTCTCTCCTCAGCTGCTATTACCTTGCTGTCGAGGGCATCCGCTGAGGTTTTCAGTTGAACTACTGTGTTTTTCACGTCTGCCATTTCAGTTTGAAGTTGAGCTACTGTGTTTTTCAGGCCTGCCATTTCAGTTTGAAGTTTTCTGAGTTCTGTCTTTGTGTTCTGTTCAGATCGATCTATGCTTTCTTAGAGTTTTACAAACATATTCCATATTTCTATTTTAAATTCCTTATCCGAGAGGTTAAGCGGATGATTGTGATTTTTAGGGTCGTCCAAGTCATCATCTTCATTCTCAGTGCCTAGTGTTTGCCTACGAGCTTTCCGCATTGTTGCTCTAGTAGTGTGTTGTGATGGGGTTTATTGGAAAGCTCTGCACCCGGCAAGGTCTTACTTACTCATTGGCGCGCTGGCGGCTTCAGAGTGCAATGATTTCTGGGTTTGCTTACCAGGGCTCTGTTCTCAAAGGAGAACTCCAAGAAATCAGGACAGACAGAAGCAGGAAGAGATCCCCTTAGTCCTCAGAGTTCTTCTGGGGCGCCCGGAAATCAGCAGAAATTAATTTTCATTGTTGCTATAAAAAAGAAATACCTGCTAATAACAAGATAAGAAGGACAAAGAACTAGATGCGAAAAGTCTAAATCATCCTCCCAGAAATGATCACTATTTCTATTTGTTTGTTTTTAGGTAACACCCAGCAATGCTCAAGGATGACTCCTGACTCTGCATTCGGGAATGACTCCTGGTGATGCTTGGAGGACCCTATGAAATGCTGGGGATCAAACCTGGGTTGGTTGTATGGGCAAGACAAACACTTTATACTATCGCCTCGGTTTTTTCAGGTCTCATTCATATGAATGGTTCTAGATCCTATGAGAGAAAATGAAGACATTTTACTGAATGACGTAAAGGCAGAAAGGTGCTGTTAGTCTGCAGAGTCAACAAATGCATTCATTACTAACTTATTGTAAGCTGATAGTATATCACATGGTCATCAGTAATCAGGATCTAGGAGAACCTTTTATGTTTGCTTGAGGACATTCAAGAGCCTCCAAAAATCAGACTAAAAAATTCTCTCTTGGAGGAAAACAAAATAAACAGTCCTAATTCTGGGTTTCCATCACAAGAGTTGTGAAGTATACATGGGAATAATTAAAACAAAAAATTCAATAACAAAAAATCTGGTTATGAGAGTGTTGTAACTGAGCACTGACATCAGATGATAGAACTAGGGCTCAGCTCCAAATTCCTCTAGACCCAGCATTCTGAAGCCCTTTCGTAACAGCCTGAACAGCTGCTGCTGAAAAGAGAGAGCTCTACACCCAGGCAGCAAGAATAGTGCAGAAGGGCGTGTTTTCCTTAAAGTGCAATAAGATGTTATTAAAGTGTCAAATACCTACACTGGCGACAGTAATTATATAAACACAGGCTAGAAGACTGTAGAAATAAAGAGATACGCCGATGAAAACAAACCCACAAGGAGACTCAGCATTGGCTATTAGAATCAAGGTCCTTACTTTTCCACAGACTGGGGTAAATATATTTGAAAGGACTAAAGAGGATCCTAGAGGCATTTTTTTACAAGATGATTTCTTCTTCCTCATCTTTAAGATTCCTCACCTCAAGCAAGAATTATTTATTAGGGGCCTAAAAAATAGTATTGAAGGTAGGGGGTTTGCCTTGCACACATCTAACCTGATTTTGACTCCCAACATCCCAGCATTCGAGCCCACCAGGGGTGAGTACAGAGCAAGGAGTAACCTCTGAGTGTTATTGGATGTAGCTCCCCCCAAAAAACCCAAAAAATAACCCACCTCCCCCAAAAGAGTTATTTATTAACAAGAGGAAATCATAATTGATTTTTATAGCACATACTCTGGAAGTAAACTGAGTTTCCATGCTGCTGCATGTTCTCATGTACTTGTTCCACTTTTTCTACACTGAAATTAACTCAAAATTGTCCTAAACAGTATTTTTTCTAAAGTCAACTATCAAATATTCCATGTTGGAAAGGATCGTCTTGTTCTGACAGAATTGCTTGAAAATATTTTTGAGAAAGAAACGGAGGAGATGGGAGAATGAGAGAAAAGGGAGATGCTATGAAAATTTGGTGAAATTCATGGTCTGTCCAAGGTTTCCTGCCCCGGGGCCGGGCGGTGGCGCTGGAGGGAAGGTGCCTGCGCTAACCTAGGACGGACCTCGGTTTGATCCCCCAGTTCCCCATATGGTCCCCCGTGCCTGCCAGGAGCGACTTCTGAGCGAATAGCCAGGAGTAACCCCTGAGCGTCACCGGGTGTGGCCCAAAAAGGTTTCCTGCCTGAGGGCCAAACTTCGTTTAAGAAAAGGAAAGCCAGGCCAGGGATGTGGCTCAGCGGTAGACCATATGCACACTTTTCATCAATTAAGCCTTAGGTTTTATTTGTAGCACTAAAAACAAACAAGTAAACAAAGATTAAATAAAGTGTATGTGTGTCGTTGGGAAGACCAGGATGATTAAAGAGGTGGTAGTAACATGATTATAACAAAGTCAGACTTCCTCCTGGGAATTATAAGGATGACAGAGGGAGGAAAGGCTCTGCTCTTTCACTATGCCACTCCATGTTGTTGAATTAAGTTATTTTTCTAAGGTGAGTTCACAAACATGAGACACATTTCTGCTCTCACTAGCAATACATTCCATAATGTGGAATGCACAGTCTTATGCTTTTAATGCCCTTTTTAGATTCCAGAAAGTATTATTACATGCAAATTTTCTATTTAGTTCTCAAAACTCTGGTAATGTCAAGAAGATCATAATTATTATTTTCATTCTCCTGTGAAAGTAAATGAAAGACAAAATGTTTTAAGCCCATGAAACAGATCAGTGACAAAGTTCTCTCCAGAACCTGGGATATATGTGTGATATATTTTAAGTTATTGATAACTTCTTCATTGCATTTTTGGTCATTAATCATAAAACTTTGATCAAGTTTTAATTAAAAATAGCATTTCTGGGGCTGGAGTGATAGCACAGTAGTAGGGTGTTTGCCTTGCATGCATCTGACCCATGACAAACCTCGGTTTGATCCCCATATGATTCCCCCAAGCCAGGAGCAATTTCTTAGCACATAGCCAGGAGTAATCTCTGAGTGTCACTCTGTGTGGCCCCCAAGCAAACAAAAATAGCATTTCTAGGAGCTGGAGAGTGGTATAGCAGATAGAGCATTTGCCTTAAACACACCCAATCCAAGCTCTATCCCTAGTACTATATGTGGTCCCCTTTAAGACCATTGGGAGTGATCACTTATTGTATAGCCAAGAGTAAGCCATGAGCACTGCTATGCAAAAAAAAAAATTCAAACAAACAAAAATTTCAAACTAATCCCATAGTGGTAGGAAATATAAACTGGTGAAGGGTGTGGTACATTATATTACTAAAACTCAATTATGAACAACTTTGTAACTGAAAAAAATCGGTGTTCAAATAAAATAATTTAAAAAAATCATCAAACAAACCGCAAAGAATCACTTCTTCTCTTTAAATTAAACATATTCAAACACCAAGCTTATTTATAAATCAGCATCCAATTTTCTGTGCTCATCTATGAAAGATTTGTGATTACCTTACAAAATACCTTCTATATAAATATTTTACATGGGAAAGGACATATAAAAATGAGTAGCTATTAACCAATGCTAGAGCTTCACTGTCTAGTGTAGTGATACTCAAAGGTGATTTTATAATTGGAGCTATTTATTGTCTGTGCAACTCAGAAAACTAGTTATTGCCATTGAGAAAGACAGGATAATATAGGTCTTGGGTTATCTGTTACAGTACTATTATCCAGCTGTATAATAGTATTTTATGGAATTCCCTGAGGTCATCTAAGTTTACTCTCCACTGTAATCTCTCTCTCCTCTCTCCTGCAGTAACTATGGAACCATTTGGAGTCTGGTTGGTTTTATTTACTGGAATGAGTCTTCAACTTCGTGATGGATCACCAATCCAATTTAGTTATCTTATATTACTAAAATAATTCTGCCAAGTAAAATAACCAGTCCTAGTGATGATGACGGTAGAATTGGAGTGCTTACAGAGCAGAAGAGATGGGCCATTAATGTGATCAGCTGCATAAACAAAGTCCCTGACCGGTGGAAAATGTTAGCCAATAGCCAAGGCAAGGGAAGGGCTTTGGATGAAAAATCAGAGGCGGTACTACTGGAACATAACATGTCCCCAGACCAGAAGGAAAAGCAGACAGAAGACGCCTTCCATGGTTAGGCTCCCATAAAGTTCAGTACAGGGCTTAAAAGTGGTGAATAGGACATTAGACTGAAACACACATGGAAGCTGGGTATTGGTGGGAAGCTCTCTCCCATCGCTTTGCCCAACTCCTGAAATTGGGTTGATTCTGCATCTGAGTCATTATGTTAGAGAAGATGTGTTGTTCATTGCTTGGCGCCAGATCAGATTTAGCAAGGAAAGTACAGAATGTGATAAACATGTAACAAAACATCTTTGTGAACCCTGTTATTTCAGAGATCTCCAAGAATTGTGTAGTCTGAGTTCTAACAGAGTTATTCCCATTGTACCCACCAATTTAAGTTAGGGAAGAACTAGACCCAAATCTTCAGAATTCTACAGAAGTCTCTATATGATTTTGGAATAAGCTCAATTATTATGAAAATACCAGGTTCATTTGACTATATGCATTTTCTTTTCTTTTCTTTTCTTTTTGGGTCACACCTAACTGTGCTCATGGGTTACTGCTGGCTCTGTGCTCGGAAATTGCTCCTGGCAGGCGCTAGGACCATATGGGATGCTGGGATTCAAACCACCATTCGTCCTGGATAGGCTGCGTGCAAGACAAACACTCCACTGCTGTGCTATCACTCTGGCTTCTCATTTAACTATATAAATATAGTTTTCAGTTCTCCAGCAATACTGGGCTGGTTGGTATGAGTTCTGATAGGTCCTTACATTCTCTCAGTGATAGAGTATCAGTAGGATCACACCTACTGGCACTGAGGGGTTTGCAGATAGGGTTGTGAGGTGCTGGAGATTGAAATTGAGACCTCACACATGCAAGGCATACACTGCTACCCTTTGAGCTACTTCCTAGGCACAATATGAATGTTTTTATATATTTGTTGCCATACATATTTATTTTGTAGACAAGATTATGAACTCTTTAAGAATGTGACACTGTTTCCCTTTCCTGTGGCATCAGAATCTCACAGAGTAAATCCATAGGGCAGTTACTTAATATATTTATACATTATAGGCAGGTCAGTCGATGCTTGAAAATTTTCTGCTTAGCCTTCTTTTCCAAAGGTCCAAATTTAAAGAGAACTAGATAAGGCTGATCTCAGAGAAGGTCTGAAGGTTGGTCAGACAAGATAGTTGGTAGATCACATCCAGGTATAGCACCCAGATCTGATGTGGTTGTCATAATATAATATTAACTAAATTGGGGACACATGGGGTCTTTGGCCATACCATTTGATGCTCAGATGAGACCTCCTACTACTCCTGTGCTTTGGGGGCCACTGTTGGTAGTATTTTGGGGGAAATGAAATTCTAGCAATCAAATTGGGGTTTGCCACATGAGGGGGAAATACCTTAAAATCTCTTTGGTTAGATATTTAAATTTAAAAAACACTTAAGCATTGTAGCTAGATTTTAATTTTAAGAATCTCTATGGGGGGGGCAGAAAGATAGCATGGGGGTAAGGGGTTTGCCTTGCATGCAGAAGGATGGTGGTTTGAATCCTGGCATCCCATATGATCCCCTGAGCCTGCCAGGAGTGATTTCTGAGCATACAGTCAGGAGTAAACCCTGAGTGCTGTCGGGCGTGACCCAAAAACCAAAAATAAGTAAATAAAAAAAGATTCTCTGCTATTAGAGATAAACAGATGGGATTAGGAGAAAACTTCTGCACCTCAAAGGAAATAGTGCCTAGGATCACCCAATATCCATCAGACAAGTGACTAATATCTAAGATATACAAGGTACTAACAGAACTTAACAAGAAAAATGATCTAATCAAAAATGGGGAGAAGAAATGAACAGACACTTTTTCAAAGAAGAAATACAAATGGCTACAAGGCATATGAAAAAATGCTCCACATCACTAATCATCAGGTAGTTGGAAATCAAAACAACAATGAGGTACTGTCTCACACCACAGAGACTGGCACACATCACAGAGAACAAGAACAATCAGGGCTGGTGGGGATGTGTGGAGAGAAGAACTTTCATTCATTGTTGGTGGGAATGCCCTCAAGTCCAACCCTTATGAAAACAATATGGAGATTCCTCAAAAGCTGAAAATTGAGCTCCCATATGATCCAGCTATACCATTCATAGGAATATAACCTAGGAACACAAAAACACAATACAAAAATCCCTTCCTCTCACCAGTATCCATTGCAAAATGATTTACAATAGCCAGAATCTGGAAACAACCCAGATGCCCTTCAACAGATGAATGGCTATAGAAACTGTGGTACATATACACAACCATTAGGAGAGATGAAGTCATGAAATTTTCCTATACATGGAAACTATTATGCTGAGTTAAATAAGTCAGAGGGAGAGAGAGACACAGAATAGTCTCACTTATCTATGAGTTTTTAGACATTATTGTAATAATGTCCAAAGACGAGCACTGTAAGAACTGGCTCACAATATGAGTTAGAGAAAAAAACTACACTAACATCTACCATGACAATGTTAATGAGTGAGAAAAGTAGAATGCCTATCTCACATACAGGAAGGGGGTAAAGGGGAAAGGAAAAGGGGGCTTTGGGGGTGAGAATGTTGCACTAGTGAAGGGGGAGATGTTCTTTTCATGACTGAAACCCAACTATGATCATGTTTTTAAATAAAGATATTATTAAAAAGGAAAAAGAATCTCTGCTATTGAGATTTGGAAGCAGTACTTAGCAGCACAAAGCCAAGCTTGGCTCAATCCCCCTTTTCCTACCAATAGTAACTCCTAAACAGAATCAGGAGTAATATCCTGAGTAGCACCTGTGGCCCACAACGCCACAGATTTTTTCTATTTATTTCTAGTTGTCTTCATCTATGATAAAAAAAAGAAAACCTTATAATATTTTAAAATTAAAAACACCTTTGACCTTCCAGAGATAGGCCAATCTAAGATAGCTACTTCTCCACTCCAATTCTCTCCTTCCACTTCTTCCTTTAATCTCTTCAGGGACACACACTCAGTGGGACTCCTCTATTTCCTGCCTACTTATGCTCTTTATTATATAGCTTAAATTAGTTCCTTCTTTAATTTTACTAACTAGAATCCCTACAACGACAAAGATTCTTGAAGCTAACTTAGCAAGAAATAATCTTTTCCTGCTCAAGAAAAAAAAAGTGGGGAAGCAGCAAAATGATGTGTTCTCATGCATAAATAATGTTTATCCTTATAATACAAGTAAACATGCCTAATTTGGGTGTTTCTTGGACCCAAAATAACACTAACAATCTCCCAATTTGAAACTCCATGAAGTCCTGGTTATAGCAAGTCATGAGGGGCACACATGTGGACACCTTTGAGCCCCAAAGTCACAATTTCCCCCCATTTTAAAGTAGGAAGAAGCAGAGACAAGAGACCAGTAATAGGACAAAGCCCAAACAAAGCTCCATGAGCATGGTGTTATCTCTGTGTTTCTTCCTTTCACTACTTCTTGAACCCCCATCCCCCAAAGACCTCCTAGAGAGATGCTTTTAGCTTCTGCGTTCTCTTTTTGTTCATTCCCTTCTATGTATGAATTAAACACATTCTCTCTGGCTTATTCCTTAGCACTAAAAAAACAACAACAACAACAACAAAAACCAACACCACTGATAGCACAAAAAACCCACAGAAATTAGTAGAGCGATTGCTCTAAGGGACCAAAACATCATTCCTCTTTATTTTCAGTTTTAACGTTGTCATTTGCTATACCATATTAAAGATGGGGGAAACCAAGAAAATGACATTACTTTGGCTTCCCCTGATGCACATTTTCCATTGACAGTAAATCTGGGGGTGGCTGGGGCCTGCTGTGTGTCTTCTTGGTGCCAGCTCCAGCTGGGAGCCCACTAGCACTTCCTTTGAGAACAGAAATTCTTCTATGTGGTTGATTTTGCCCCACACCCTTGGGAACATCCAGCAAGGTCTGGAGATACTTCTGGCTGTCACAATGAGGAGGCAATGCTCCCAATATGGGTGGGTTGGACCTGAGGATGCTGTGGAACTCTTACAATGCATAGTTCTAACCCACAACAAAGAATGGGCTTCCCCTGGATCCTTAAAAAGAATAGAAGTGATAGATTGAGATCCTACTTTCAAAATATTTTACACTTAAATATTTTAAACTATTAAAAAATCCTAAATATTTTATTGCATAGCATCATGTACACAATCTTCATGTATATTTGAGATGGGTCTCTAATTAGAGAGGATTACTCACTAAGCAGCCTCTTTTTAAAGTTTACACATCCATCAAAATGTCTTTCATCCATTCTGACATCTGAACTTTCCACCAGCAGTCACTAATTTCATATCCAAAATCCTTACACCATACCAACAGGCCATCTATTTATCTACACACATTGAATCAGGAACTACACTGCATTGGTGAGTGTGATTCCAGATTTCTAGGGACATGTGTCCTGGGTCTATGCTGGACATACAGTGCTAGGTCCAGAAACCTTAGTCGAGCCTCAGTGTCCTCCATAAACATGACTGGTGTCTTCTGCACTGCACTGCATTGCACTTTCTCATTGCTATAACTTCTGTAATAAATCAGTCATTTTGTATTTGGGGGCACTTTGGAGCAGACAAACATGAGGAACTGAGAAATGTGCTGATGTGCTCAGTCGGAAGTAGGACAGCTATCCCAGTTCACACTCACTAAGGAGCAGGTAGAGGCCAGGAGATGCTACCTGAGCAGGTATATTTCAAGGGACAAATGTTCATGAGAGAGAGAGGGAGAAACAAGAAAAGGAAACAAAAGGAAAAGAGGCAAGACAACCTTGGCACCTCCCAGTCTGCTCCTATCTTCAGTGGCAGCAAAGGGAGGAGGAGGGTCACTCAGCCTGCCCTCGGGACAATTGTGACAAAGTATTATGCAAACTCCCCCAAATCTCCTAGAAATGGGGTTCTCCTTGTCCCAAGTCTCCCCGGCATTATTGAAAGGTGGCAGTAGATTCTAGGAGGATGCCAACCTCTAATCCTGCTTCCAAGCCCAGGTCCCTTGCCACTCTCTGAGAGCTGGTTCCTCCTTATGCTTCCCCAGTCCCTGTTTTGGTCACCCCAATGAAAAGTACAGGGTAAGAAGCTGAGACAGGTATGGAGAAGTGTGCTAGCTTGCAAGACTTGGAATGAACCAATATCCAGGACCCTCAGGTCCCCTACAAAATCATGGGAGTCAATCCCACAAACCAGTCAAAAGCAGAAATTGGATGCTGGGGAGACTCCTGGCCTTTATTTCACCCAAAGAAAGGCATCTGTGTCCCCAAGAGCCACCAGTGCCCTGGAGGAGAGGAAGGAGGAAAGAGATGCATCTTCCTGCTCCCAGCATTGGGGTGTCTGGCAAAGGGCTTCTATGCTCTTGCTCCCCTGAAGATGTCCTTCCTGCAGAAGATGATGCCGCTCGGAAAGTTCGTCATTACAGTAATGGTCTTGACTCCACAATGAGAAAAAGATTGAAGCTGACATGATTTTTATCTTTGGTATTATAGCTGCTGAAGTGGAGAAGTAATTACGTATGTTAATATTATATTCATTCGATATTCAGTGGCTTTTTTATGGCTCTATCTTAATTAATCTTCCTTCCCCATTCCTGTTCACTGTGCCTGAAAACAGTGTCATCCCTGATTGGACTGAACTGAACATGGTCAGAAATCAGAAAGGTCTGGATTGGAATTCAGGCTGATGTGGACTTCCGGCACTTGGTAAATAAACAACACAAATAAGTAAGGCAGTGGGTGCTCCTGGGAAAGGCACTGCTATAGCAGTGGGAAAGTTTTACACATATTGATGACCTCATGCACTGGTTGAAAGAGAAAATTGGAGGCTCTAAATGGCTCTTGTATCCTCTGTAGCTGCGTTTGCTCATGCACCATGGTATTTTGTCCTCACCCCTCTGCTTTTGGGGAATTTGTGGGAATGATAGAGTTATGGAGCTGGACTCATAGAGATGGGGATAGTGAATAACAGCTTAATATTTTAATCACTTCATAACTCAAAGTTCTTTCTCTATCACCCAGCTTTGAGTTTAAAAGTCAATGGTGATCTCCTCTGTCTAACTTTTTCCCCTACCTGTAACCCCTCAAGGACCATGTAACCAAAAAAAATCAGAAAAGCAATAAGCAATCTCTCTCCTCAGAATAAGTCAGCCAGCCCCGAGTGCTGGAGAGAATAACAAAAGCAAGCAAGCTGTGTCACTGCCTCTCTGCTGAAATGTAGATACCTAGGAATTGTCTCATGCTAAATTCATGTCTTCTCCTGCCTTCACTTGTTCTGGTTTCCTTGAAAATCTGGTTGACTGCTGAAAAAGCCTTTCTTGGGGGTCTCTGCGTGTCTGCTGTTTAATATTTGACAATATTACTGGATTAGGAAAATAGAATAAGATCATATCTATATATGATCTCTCAGTGCAGGGCCCGGACGTGCTCAATATTGTCAGCATTAGAGTTGTTGTTCTTGGGTTTAGAAGATAAGGATTTGGGTAAGTGGAAAAGGACTTTCTGGAAAGAAAGGGAGAAAGTAGATGTATAGATGCTTTGTTATCTGTAGTCATCGATTCACCTTTTATAAGTCAGGTTATCCTTTCATTTGACAAATACTTAATGGGCATCTACTGTGCTCCAGGTACCATGCTCAGCGCTGAGCAGAGATAAAGCAATTAAGGGTCATATATCTTAGACATCCAAAAAGTCATTCCCAAATCTTGATGCTACTGAGAAAACAGATATTAAATACATTCAACTGACTAGTTTCTCAGCATAGTTGGATCCCAAATCATGATTGATGAGTACTGATAAGGAAGAGGACTTGGGTTTATGGGGAGCAATTTGCAATAGGTCAAGGGTCATGTCCCTGAGCAGGGGGCTCAGAAGATGAAATCTGAAGGGCCCTGGAGCAGATGTCATCAGTGAGCAATAAACTGGGGGTAGAGAGCTCAAGTGTCATGGCATATCCCAGCATAGCTTCTAGATGTGGAAAGCAGCTCCATTGGAGCATGGAAGAAGGCAATGCTTCCCCCCACACACACACACACACACTCCAACTAGGAGAGAGAGGACAGAGCCACCCCCACTAGACACTCAGCATGAGAGAAAGAGGACAGAGCCACCCCAAACAGGCCCTTAGCACAGAAGAGAAAGGATAAAGTTACCTCTAGTAGGACCTCAGTATGAGAAAGAGAACAGAGAACCCGCCAATGAGATCCCCCTCTCATGAAAGAGAGAAGATAGTGCCATCCCCAGGAGGCCCTCAGTAGGGAAGAGAGAGGACAGAGCTGCCTGAAATAGGCTTTCAAAACAGGAGAGTGAGAGAGAGAGAGAGTGAGAGGAGAGAGAGAAGTCATAGACCCCCCACCCCACTAGGCTCTGATAGTGGGAGAGACAGGATAGAGAGCCTCCTATGCCCTTAGCA
The DNA here is from genome assembly GCA_004027635.1 of Crocidura indochinensis. Taxonomy (NCBI): domain Eukaryota; kingdom Metazoa; phylum Chordata; class Mammalia; order Eulipotyphla; family Soricidae; genus Crocidura; species Crocidura indochinensis. The sequence goes on along the minus strand of PVKC010014972.1, from coordinate 10,015 downwards.
GGCACAGGCATGCCGGATGTCCATTTTTCTACTTCTGCTTCTCACCCCAGCAGAATTGCTGCTACATATCTCTGCATTTTGGCCACTCCTCCTCCAGACAAACACTGAAGGGCTGGAGCCAGATCTTCACCTATGAGTACAAACTCCCTCCCCACAGTCCCAGTCCCAGTTGAGTTCTCTGCTTCAAGTATAGAAAACTCTGCTACAGGAATTCCCTCTCCACAAACCTCATGCTTGGTTGGGCCACGCAATGCAGACTCTGCATTTGAAATTGCTTTGGGATAATCCACACTCTCACTTTTTTTTAAGAAGATTTTTTTTTAAAAAAAAAAAAAGGTGATTATTGTGCTCAAGAAAATGTTTGCTTCTTCAAAGGTAGAGAGAACCCCACCCGGTACACAAGTCAGCATGAAAATAAGAAAGGATGAAAGTCCACATCTTAAGAGGGGAGATGCTGGGGATATGTGTTCTGGCACCATGTATCTAGGCAACACATGTAGACACATAGGCCCAGGAAGCACATACACACACACACACACACACACACTCACACACTCACACACCTTGCTTCTCAGATCCTTCTGCAGGAAAGAATAGGAAGCAGGCATATGATTGGACCCAGGGAGCCAAACAGTTATGTGTCCACATGCTCACAGTTGTGACCATAGACAAGAGTCACAATTCCAAATTATGACATGCAAACCTGCACTTTCTTGACAAATAAGTATTTTACTTTAAATAATGTTGGTCTCTTGGGTCATCTCCAGACAATATTACAATAATGTCATTTATTTTTCTTAAAACCCATAGATAAGTGAGGCTATTCTGTTGTGTCTCTCTCTCCCCCTCTGACTTATTTCACTCAGCATAATAGTTTTATGTCCATCCATGTTTAGGAAAATTTCATGATTTCATCTCTCTTGACAGCTATGATATTCCATTGTGTATATATACCACAGTTTCTTTAGCTATTCATCTGTTGAAGAGCATCGGGGTTGTTTCCAGGGTCTGGCTATTGTCAAATAGTGCTACAATGAATATAGGTGTGAGGGAGGAATTTTTGTATTTTGTTTTTGTATTTTTAGGGTATATCCCTAGGAGTGGTATAGCTGGATCATATAGGAGCTCAATTACCAGTTTTTTAAGGAATCTCCATATTGTTTTCCATAAGGGCTGGACTAGGCAGCATTCCCACCAGCAGTTCCTTTCTCCCCATATCCCTGCCAGCACTTATTGTTCTTGGTCTTTGTGATGTGTGCCAGTCTCTGTGACATGAGTTGGTACATCATTGTTGTTTTGATTTGCATCTCCCTGGTGATTAGTGATGTGGAGCAGTTTTCATGTGCCTTTTGCCATTTATATTTATTCTTCTGTTCATTTCTTCTCCCTATTTTTGATGGGGTTAGATTTTTTTTCTTGTTAAGTTCTGTCAGTAACTTGTATATCTTTAATATTAGCCCCTTGACTTACGGGTATTAGGTGAATAGTTTCTCCCAATCTGTGGGTGGCTTTTGTATCGTAGGCACTATTTCCTTCAAGATGCAGAAACTTCCCTGTTTAATCTAGTCCCATCTATTTATCTCTGCTTCCACAAGTTTGGAGAGTGCTGTTTCTGACTTGATGATGCCTTTAGTCTCAATGTCATTGAGTGTTTTACCTATGTGTTGTTCAATATAACTTATGGTTTTAGGTCTGATATCCAGGTATTTAATCCATTTGAATTTGACCTTTGTGCATGGTGTTTGATGGAGGTCTGAGTTTGCTGTTTTTGCAAGCGGCTGACCAGTTGCTCCAACACCACTTGTTAAAGAGGCTTTCCTTGCTCCATTTTGCATTTCTTGCCTCCTTATCAAAGGTTAATTGATTGTATATCTGGGCATATTGAGAATAATTTTTATTAGAAAGCCAAGAAATAAAAAAAAAAACACTCAAAGTTTTACATATTTTATTTTTTAAATATTAACAAGCACTCCTTAATTAGTGACTAGTTTTGTTTTCATTCCACACATGGTGAAATGGAGGTTCCTTTTAGGAATGAAGGAGGGAATTCAGTTTGTCATGACTTTCCACCCCACATCCTGAACTGCACCTTTTCTTCCCTCTCTCTGACCACAGTAGGGCCAAACGTCCAGCATATCTCAAAAGTGAGTTTTCACAGAGACAATAGAGACATTGGCAAAAAGAAGTCCATGGTAGGAAACTTCCCACAAGTATTAGGAAGTAAATTTAGGGCAGAGAAGGGACCACTTTGACAATGATAGTCAGAAATATTCACTCTGGACAAAAACTGAATGCTGAAAGAAGGTAAAGTGATATACATGATACCCCTTCTGTAATAATATTGCAAACCACAGTGTCTAAAAGAGGTGAGAAACTTGGGACATTGGTGACAGGAAATATGCACTGGTGAAGGGATGGATGTTAATTATTATATGACTAAAACTCAATTATAAAGTCCTTTGTAACTATATATAAAAATGGATTTTCATATTGGTCCCTAGAGACCATATCACATAAGTTAATTGTATTTGTCCCAAACTACCAACCTATCTGACTCATTCTCAAACTGGATGGATCTAGGATCCCTAACCCAAAGTGCTTCTGCGCCCATGCACAGAGGATTCACACTGCTGATTTGGGGCACCATTCCAGATACCTGCTGACACCAGAGAGAACTTCTTTATCACTGAGCAAGTTGTCTGAGATGAAGGTATGGCATAGATGTGGAAGTAGCCTAGCACTTTGTCTAATGCAGTGCCTGGTAACAGTGCTCATTAGAATACAATTATTATACCCTGCAGGGCATTCTAGGAGTCAGTAGAGAAAAGTTGAGAGGGGGACTATGAACTCTGGCTTATCACTTTCTCTGTCCATGGAGGGAGCAGTTTTAGAATTGGCTCGGCCTTGTTGGGGCAGAGCTGGAACAGTGCATAATCTTCACTTCCCAGCATTTATTCATCTCTGTTTCTCATTATCCACTTTTCTTTCACCTCATTCAGTAAAAGCCTAGAGGGTCTCTTTCTACCTCCTTTGCCAGAGAAGAAAGCATGATGAGCAAGCAGAGAGAGTGAGAGAGAGAGAGAGAGCAAGAGAGAGAGCAAGAGAGAGAGAGTCTCACAGACTGAATGAAGATGGCAAACTGGATGCAAAGACAGTGTTTAGCTTGCAAGCCTGGGTGAAATTGTCAGCTACCAGCTCCAGAACAAATTCAGTGAGGCACAAATCCCAGAACATCAGGGTACCACTGTTTCCAGGGTGAAATAAAGAAGGGTGTTTCTACTCTATCCATAATGGTCAAGTTCATTTGTGATCAACCACAACACAACATGAGTAGGTGGATACAAAATATGGTCTCCTGACACCAATTCTGACATGTTCCCATATGTTCCACCCTGTCTACCTGAAATGCCTCAGAATGGAGGGAAGTTGGAAATTTATGCTTGGGAGACTGTGAGACGTGTTGGTGAATGGTCTACCTCTTGATCTGCTTGTAGATTCAGGCAGTAAAATTCATCATTCATATACTTAGGGTATTCAACTCTAATAACTAAAAATATATGAATATTTTATCAGCAAACCAATATTTTCCAGAAATGGTCTCTGTTTACCAGTGATGGTCTCTCCTTTCTCACTACCTAGCTAAATCCTGTGCTTTATTACCTGCCACTTCTTTCCCCCAGAAAGCCCACATTGGTTGCCCAAACCACAGGACAGTTTCTGAACTCACCCCTGAACATGCTATCAGAACCAGCAGGAGCTCTAGGATGATGAAGTCCAAGCAACCCCATTCTTCAGAGAGAAACTTTTAGAACATTTAAAAAAATCAAATTTATGAATATAAAATTAGGTCACAGAAAGAAGACTGAAGTTCCAGATTGTTTTACTCCTGTGACAAGTGACTGTTCCTATGAAAACAAGACCTACTTGTAGCTTCAATTTATTCCCCTCTCCTCTTTATACCCTCTCCACTCCCAACCTCCCTGAATGAATACAGAGAGTGGGCTGGGGCAACAGAGACACATTCACAGAAGCTCAAGCTTTGCTATTCTTCAGAAAATCTGTTCTAAATCAGCAAGAGGGTACAGCTCACTTTGGATAGAAACTTCTCTGTGTCCCACAAAGCCAGAGACATTGAAATAGCTAGGTAGTGAGAAAGGAGAGGCCATCACTGGTAAGCCCAGAGACATTGAAATCTTGCAGAGTAGAACCAGGGTTCCCCATTTCTTTCCTGTCTCTTAGCATGCACAATTCAATGTATTTTATAGAATGAGCAATGTTCATACATGGGAGAAAGGAGGGAGGAAAGAAAGGGACTTCCAAAGACAGGTAGTATGATAATGGGGAATGATCAGCCACTAGCTGGAGTACATGGCTTCATTCCATGTTCCCTCTATTCAGGTCCTGAATGGTCGCCAGCCAGACATAGAGCCAAACATCTTTTAAAAATGGATTTGACTGGAAATTAACCTCAGGCCATTTGGAAAGTAAAAGATGGTCTGGTTTGACTCAGACAGGTAAAGTCATTTCTCTGGCTTCCCTTCTGCTTCATATGAGAAGGAAGAAAAGAGAAAAAATGAAGAGAGAAAAGATGGAAGAGAAAGAGGGGGAAAAAGATAAGGAAGAAAGGAGGGTCTTATAAAAACAAAAAAGGAGCAGATGAAGGGGAAAAGAATACTTAATAAAGCTCTCTTGGGCTCATTCTCTCTCTCTCTCTTTTTTGAGACTGCTGTATTAAATTAAAGTCATACATAGGTTTCAAAGGAAATCACATTTCTGCAGTCTGGTGAGCCCACCTGACAATGCACGCTAACAGAATTGTAAGTGTAAAGGGTAATGCTTGTCAGTACCTGACAGTTCTAAATGGCCTTTTAGTTCAGTATGCAGAGCTGTCATAAAAAAACATAAAAATGCATATGCAGACAGCTGAAACTGCTATGCACATCATTATCTGCAAATGGTATAAGTATCCTGAACAAAAGGCCTTCCAGTTTAAGGACATGCATAAGACATTTCTCAGCCTCCAGCTTTAAAACAAAGTGCTGTCAAGAAAACAAGATTCCCAGTGCCAGAACTGAGGTTTTTCTGTCAATCAGTGAGGTGCTACATTTGTACATATTTTTCTGACCCTGCATATGAGAAGAGCATTCTTCACAGATGTGTATTTAACTCCTGGCAGCTACATCTGTTTCTTCTGCATTTCCTACCTACTTCTTTATCACTGTTCGAGCAGAACATTGCAGGGGGCATTTATTCATACCACCCAGTTTCGCCTTTTTTCCTCTTCTCCTCTTGATCTCTTTTCTCTTTAGAGCATCTCTCTCTTTTTTTTTTATATTTTAGGAAGCTTGAGAGAGCCCAGTTGGGAACTCTGCTGAAGAGGTTTGCAAAGCAGCAATACATTCTTCCCTTTAAGGTATATACTACCTGAGGGCAAAGGTAATTTCTATAATGCATGAATTTTAAAACATAGTTTCATGGGTCAGAATTACATGGAAAGCTTTTTTTTTTTCAATTTTGGAATCCTCCCCTTCCCATCCCCCAAGTATTCCCCTGAATCCAAATCTCAAGGGCCAAGGATATGAACATTTGTTATGCTTAATGACAATTCTGGACTTGTCTTTTTTTTTTTCATTCAGTCTAGCACAGACATTGAGTGGGCACCTCTTCTGGGACAGTCTCTACTCTAAATGCAAGGACTATTCTGGGTATGAGGAACTAAAGATGAACTAAAGTACAACCATAAATATGCCTCAATTGGCTCACATTCTTTACACATAGATGGGCCATGTATGTATGCACAGAAACCGACATGCATCTTGGAAATGTCCACTCGAGCACTGGACCAGAGTGGAAGAAGGAATGATTCCTGGCAGTACAACCTAGAATATAAGTCCTCAAACTTTTTAAATAGGGGTCAGTTCACTGTTCCTCAGACCGTTGGTAGGGCCGGACAGACTATAGTCTAAAAAAAACAAAAACACTATGAACAAATTTTTATGCACATTGCACATATCTTATTTTGAATTAAAAAATAAAATGGGAATTTTATTTCAATGTTCAAGTAAAGTTAAATCAATAAAGCGACCAATATTTCAATAGGAACTATGGACCTGCTTTTCGTGGGTCATAGTTTGAGGTCCCCTGCCTGAGACTGAGAGGAGACATCTAGAGACAGAGAGAAGAAGGAAGTCAGGGTGTGCAGTACGCATTCTACACATGTGCACTGAGGCTCTTGGGTGACTTGGTGGCTAAGCAAGACAGGCAACAGCAAGACAGGCAAAAACATCCATAAGGCCAGATAAATGTCCTCAGTATGCTGCATGTGACCCTCAGGTCGCAGTTTAAGAACCCTGGCCTAGAGCAATCGCCAACATTCTCTGATATTGGAACTGACCTCTCAATGAGAAGGAAATGGTGGTACAAAGATTTTGGGAAGGACAAAATCTCCTTGTCTTTTATAAGCAGAGTGAAAATTATTATCACCTATTTAAAATACTGACGGGGATGGTGTGTAGAGAAATGAATGACTTGCCCTAAATCACACAGCAAGTACATTAGACCAACTAAGATTCATATTTCTGTGCCAAGTCAGATTCAGGAAAATTAACTCCAAACCTCATGCCTTTTTTCCAAACCTGTCCAAATCTTATTGCATCTCTAGGCCCAATATCAAAGCTAAGCGTATCTTCTATCATCATCTGGGATGTATCACCAAAGTATGGGATCAGAGTCTGCACTCACAGTACACTACTGAGGACATATTCCAGCACAAGTCGGGGAGGAGACCCTACAAGCATGCTCAAAGTTAGCTTATTCTGAACCCCATTACTTCTGAATAATCCTTGGGATTTGTATCACAAAATACATTTCTGATCAGATTGCACACATGAGAAGTCTATACAAGATGATACTTTTTTAGATCAGAGATAATTTTTCTTCATTTTCTTATTCCTGTTGAGGTTCTTCAATTTATTTTTTTAATATTTTATTTTAATGCCTTGATTACATACATGATTGTGTTTGGGTTTCAGTCATGTAAAGAACACCACCCATCACCAGTTCCCATCACCATTGTCCCAAGTCTCCATCCTCCCCACCCACCCCCCGCCTGTACTATAGACAGGCTCTCCATTTCCCTCATACATTCTCATTATTAGGACAGTTCAAAATGTAGTTATTTCTCTAACTAAACTCATCACTCTTTGTGGTGAGCTTCGTGAGGCGAGCTGGAACTTCTAGCTCTTTTCTCTTTTGTGTCTGAAAGTTATTATTATTGCAAGAATGTCTTTCATTTTTCTTAAAACCCATAGATGAGTGATACTATTCTGTGTTTTTCTCTCTCTTTCTGACTTATTTCACTCAGCATGATAGATTCCATGTGCATCCATGTGTAGGAAAATTTGATGACTTCATCTTTTCTGACAGCTGCATAATATTCCATTGTGTATATGTACAACAGTTTCTTTAGCCATTGGTCTGTTGAAGGGGATCTAGGCTGTTTCCAGAGTTTTGCTATGGTAAATAGTGCTGCAATGAATATAAGTGTAAGGAAGGGGTTTTTGTATTGTATTTTTGTGTTCCTAGGGTATATTCCTAGGAGTGGTATAGCTGGATCATATGGGAGCTCGATTTCCAGTTTCTGGAGGAATCTCCATATCACTTTTCATAAAGGTTGAACTACCTGGCATTCCCATCAGCAGTGGATGAGAGTTCCTTTCTCTCCACATCCCCGCCAACACTGTTCTCATTCTTTGCGATATGTGCCATTCTCTGTGGTGTGAGGTGATACCTCAGTTGTTTTGATTTGCATCTCCCTGATGATTAGTGATGTGGAGCATTTTTTCATGTGTCTTTAGGCCATTTGTATTTCTTCTTTGTCAAAGTTTCTGTCCAATTCTTCTCCCCATTGTTTATAGGATTAGATGTTTTTTTCTTGTAAAGTTCTGTCAGCGCCTTGTATATTTTGGAAATTAACCCCTTATCTGATGGGTATTGGGTAAATAGTTTCTCCCACTCAGTGGGTGGCTCTTGTATCCTGGGCGCTATTTCCTTTGAGGTGCAGAAGCTTCTCAGTTTAATATATTCCCATCTGTTAATCTCTGCTTTCACCTGCTTGGAGAGTGCATTTTCCTCATTGAATATGCTTGTAGTCTCAATGTCCTGGAGTGTTTTGCCTACGTGTTGTTCTATGTATTTTATGGTTTCAGGTCTGATATCAAGGTCTTTCATCCATTTGGATTTTACCTTCGTACATTATGTTAGCTGGGGTCTAAGTTCAATTTTTTGCACGTGGCTAGCCAGTAGAGCCAACACGACTTGTTGAAGAGGCTTTCTTTGCTCCATTTAGGATTTCTTGCTCCTTTATCGAAAATTAGGTGACTGTATGTCTGGGGAACACTTTCTGAGTATTCAAGCCTATTCCACTGATCTGAGGGTCTGTCCTTATTCCAATATCATGCTGTTTTGATAACTATTGCTTTGTAGTAAAGTTTGAAATTGGGGAAAGTAATTCCTCCCATGTTCTTTTTCCCAGTGATTGCTTATGCTATTCTTGTTCCAAATGAATGTCAAAAGTGCCTGATCCACTTCTTTGAAGAATGTCGTGGGTATCTTTAGAGGGATCACATTAAATCTGTATAATGCCTTGGGTAGTATTGCCATTTTGATTATGTTAATTCTGCCAATCCATGAGCAGAGTATGTGTTTCCATTTCCACGTATCCTCTCTTATTTCCTGGAGCACAGTTTTATAGCTTTCTTTGAATAGGTCCTTCACATTTTTAGTAAAGTTGATTCCAAGATATTTGAGTTTGTGTGGCACTATTGTGAATGGGGTTGCTTTCTTTTTTTTTGTCCCCTAAATTCCCAATACAGACCCGGCAAGGGTCTGTGTTGAAGTGTATATGGGGTGCATTTACTGTACCTCCTCTTTCTATACAGTCAGTGTGAAGAACACAGCCTGTGGTAAGAATTGGGAGGCCTTATATTTTTTCCTTTTTTTTTTTGATTTTATTTTTTTCTTTAACTTTGGGGTTGCTTTCTTAATGTCCATTTCTTCCTTATTACTATTGGTGTATAGAAAGGCCATTGATATTTGTGTGTTAATTTTGTAGCCTGCCACCTTGCTATATGAGTCTATTGTTTCTAGGAGCTTTTTGGTAGAGTCTTTAGTGTTTCCTAAGTAGAGTATCATGTCATCTGCAAAAAGTGAGAGCTTGACTTCTTCCTTCCCTATCTGGATTCCCTTGATGTCTTTTTCTTGCCTAATCGCTATTGTGAGTATTTTCAGTGCTATGTTGAATAGGAGTGGTGAGAGAGGACAGCTTTGTCTTGTGCCAGAATTTAGAGGGAAGGCTTTTAGTTTTTCTCCATTGAGGATAATATTTGCCACTGGCTTGTGGTAGATGGCCTTAACTATATTTAGAAAGGTTCCTTCCATTCCCATCTTGCTGAGAGTTTTGATCAAGAATGGGTGTTGAACCTTATCAAATGCTTTGTCTGCATCTATTGATATGATTATGTGGTTTTTATTTTACTTGTTGTTGATGCTGTGTATTATGTTGATAGATTTAAGGATGTTAAACCATCCTTGCATTCCTGGGATGAAACCTACTTGATCATAGTGGATGATCTTCTTAATGAGGCATTGTATTCTATTTGCCAGAATATATATATATATATATATATATATATATATATATATATATATATATATATATATATATATATACACACACACACACACGCACTACACCTCTTTCTTCCATTTCTCTCCTAAAGTCCAGTATATTCTTGTTGGGTTTCAGTCTGGTTGACCTATCCATTGTTGACAAAGCTGTGTTGAGGTCCCCCACAATTATTGTGTTGTTGATGTTATTTTTCAGCTTTATCAACAATTGTATTAAATATTTTGCTGGACCCTCATTCGGTGCATATATGTTTAGAAGCGTGATTTCTTCCTGCTCTACATACCCCTTGATTAATATATAATGTGCATCTTTGTCCCTTACAACCTT
>PVKC010014971.1:0-21789 GCA_004027635.1 Crocidura indochinensis | reverse complement strand
AAGAAAGAAAGAAAGAAAGAAAGAAAGAAAGAAAGAAAGAAAGAAAGAAAGAAAGAAAGAAAGAAAGAAAGAAAGAAAGAAAGAAAGAAAGAAAGAAAAAGAAGAACAAAAGGTTGAGACTCAGCTTACAGGACTAAGTATGCCAAGATAGGGTGAACAATAGAGTGACTAATAATGTTGGTAAGTGTGGTATTGTAACATTAGATGCCTGATACACAATTTTAAACAGTATTGTAAATCATTGTGCCAAAATAAAAATAGGAATTTTTTCTCTGTACTTTACGTTGCCTTTTAATTTTTAAAATATAATTTGTACCATATAAATTCCAATTGTTCATTCGCAATGGAATGGGACTTCTGGAAACATAACAAAAGACGCTATTCCAGGCTCCATCCTAGGATCAGCGCAAAGACCAGGACCACCAACCACAGAAGACTGATTTAAAGGACACTGAGGTAACAGAATTTCTAGAACCACAAAGAAAGACATAATCATAAGTTCAACTTCTCGACTTGTGCAGATACAGAGACCTCTAGATACAGAGGTCTGATTTTATCAGCCAGGAAGGAGCAGAAGTCTTCCATACACCACAAAAGCACCAAGGGGAGAGTAAATGAACCTGAAAGGAGTCTATAGTTAATCCCATGACAATATACTTCAGGGGTGGAGAATCCCTGTATCTCTTAGGCAAAGGAAATTCCTTTTCGAATGACCCCAATATTTACTGTGCATGTGCAAGAGGGGTATAAGAAAGGCAAAAAGCATAAAACAATTTATTATTATTTATTTTTTGTTGATTTCTTTGTTTTGGTTTGATTATTGAAGTTGATGTCTCCATTTATATTTATTTATTTATTTTCTTCTTTTCTTTTCTTCCTTTAGGTGCCCTGCCACACTTTTTATCTCAATACCAAGGCTTTTATGTGGTGCTTACCTTTTTTTTTTTTTTGGAGTGCTCACTGGACATTTTTTTTGACACCTCTTTATGTACTGCTGTGGTGTTTCACCTTCTTCTTCCCCTTGGTCTCTCAAACCAAGGATGAAAGCCTCTAGAAGGACTCCGCCCATTTCTGGAGTATTTGATTCCCCCCCCCCAGGTTATTACTTTTCTCTTCTTCAAATAAAACCACATAACTTGAACTATCTAGTCCTGCCTCCCAATGAGGGGGGGGGGAGAGAATAAGGGAGGTACCAAGACCAAACAGGTGTAAGACCACTAAGTAGTAAGCTAGGCACAGAGGGGATCACTTAGTCTAGCAGCCCTGGGGTTGAGGGAAGAGGATATGGGAGGTAGGACGGGAATGGAGTTGGAGGGAGGACAATTCGGTGATGGGAATTCCCCTGTTTTATGTTAACATGTACCTAAATTATTATTGTCAACGATATCTAAGCCACTATAATTAAAATAAAAATTATATTAAAAAATAAAAAATCCAATTATTAAAGTTCCACTTATTTATTTTTGCTTCTGTTGCCTGTGCTTTTGTTTTATATATATGCATATATGTTTATGTCATGTTAAGTATATTTTTAAAAACATTGTCAAAACTAATGCTAAGGAACTTTTTTATACTGTAGTTTCCAGGGTTAGACTTGCATTCAGGTTAATGTATTTATTTAAAAATTACTCTATACTATCACCACCGGAGAGTCCATGATTCTCAACCCTGTCTCTTCAATTCAACCTTTCTTCCCTCTCTATTATCACCGACTGTTGATTGACAGTTTTTTTTTAGTGAAACCGGGAGATAGCATGGAGGTAAGGCGTTTGCCTTTCATGCAAAAGGCCATCGGTTCGAATCCCGGTGCCCCATATGGTGCCCCGTGCCTGCCAGGAGGAATTTCTGAGCATGGAGTCAGAAGTAACCCCTGAGCACTGCCGGTGTGACCCAAAAATCAAAAAAAACAAAAAACAAAAAACAAAAAACTATGATTCTCTTATCAATATGTTCTAGATCTATTTCTTCTTCCCCATTTTTCTGAGTTAATTAGAGCCAGTAGAGTCAATCCAATTATTCACTTTCTCACAAATCTAGGAGTCTGAAATCTGTATTTTAGTTTCCAAGGTTTATTATCTATATTTTCCATAACGGTTACTTGTTTTTTGTTTAGTTTAGTTTAGTTTTTTGGTTTTTTTTTTTTTTTTTTTTTTTTTTTTTTTTTTTTTTTTTTTTTTTTTTTTTTTTTTTTTTTTTTTTTTTTTTTTTTTTTTTTTTTTGGTTTTTGGGTCACACCCAGCAATACTCAGGGGTTATTCCTGGTGCTATGCTCAGAAATCGCTCCTGGCAGGCACAGGGGACCATATGGAATGCTGGAATCGAACCACCGTCCTTCTGCATGAAAGACAAACACCTTACCTCTATGCAATTTCTCCGGCCAGTTTTTTTTTAAATACCACAGATGAGTGAGATCATTCTGTTTTTATCCTTCTTTAGATTATTTAGCTCAAATTATTAGGAATTTTATTCATTCACTCAGTTTTCTTCTAGGAGTTATATGGTTTTATGTACTTAATCTATTCTGAATTCATTTATATAACTGTGTAAGATAGAAGCCTAATTATTTTATGTGTAACTATTTATCTTTCCAAACATGGAGAGTCTATCTTCTCCCCATTGAATAATCTTGATCTCCTTTTCAAATATTAGTTGACCATTTATGACTGATAATCAAAATCAATATAAATATCAATTTTGCTTCTACACACTAATAATAAAACATTAAAGATAAAATTAGTAATTTCTTCTGCTCTGACATGAAAAATAATTAAGGAACAAATTTAACTGAGAAAGTAACACCAAAAGATACCAGAAACTATAAGAAAGACATGGTTAAAAACTTGAAGAAGATAAAAATAAATTAAAACTTAGGATGTTTATGAGTCAAATGAGTTAATACTTATTTAAACATCCCAAACACTCAAAGCCATCAAGAATTCAACAACATCCCTAGTGAAATTCTTATGGCATATTTCACAGATGTAGAAAACACAATCCTAAAATTAGTACACAACCACAAAGAATATCAAAGAATATCCCTGGGGTTTTTAGAAGCTCTCCAGATGATCCCATTGTATGGTCAGGGCTGTGAACTATGAGTTCTCTTCCTAGCGAGAATGGGATCTTGAACAATAGCATAAGATTTCGGCAGCTTCATTCTCATTATCTTCAGAGGTACAAATTATCTTCCTTTATGGAGCATAGAATACTCTTAGAGTAGTGGCATATTCCATTTTATCTCAGACCTTTAAGCATACAGGAATCATCTAGTCATCTAAAAATGCAGATTTTGATTTACTAGGTCTGGGATGGGCCTGAGATACTGCATTTCTAACAAGATGCCTGATGCCTATAATCCTGAACTTCAATCTGAAATTTGAGTATCAAATTTCTAAATTTTAAGTGACATATCTTTTAATTAAACAGAAATGCTTCACTAGGTCTGAGAAGTAGTACAAGATAAGCAGGTCGGGTACATGCCTTGCAACCAATCTATTCAGTTTTGGTTTCCAGAGCCACATACTAATCTGAGCTTTGTTAATAATGGAACACACTGAAGAAAATTATTTCATAGATATGTACATCCACAATAAAATGAATGAGTGTTTTCGAATTCCAATAACATTATCAAGTTTATCTTGAACCACAGAAGAGATTTTAATAGATCTGATTGAAATAATATTATATATTTTTGCTTGAATGATCTCTCTGTTGCTTTGCTGTTTTAATATTCCCTATAACATCATGTTACTTTCATTGTATTCACCAAGGTCTGTTTAATGTTTTTATTTGTATATATAATATTATTCATATTAAAATTATAATTAACTGTTTATGAAAATAATTCCTGAGCATAGAGTCAGAAGTAAGAACCAGACCAAAAATAAATAAATACCTATGATAGGTATGGTCCTCAAAATAAATAAATAAATATACTAAAGCTTAACTGAAATAAAAAATTCTTAGTAAGTGCTGGAAATACAAAGATAATATAGTTCAACAACCCTGGTTCAGATGCTATACTTTATTTTCCAAAGGGTGAGCTGCTAATCACTTCATTGTAAAATAAATAGCTATTACTATTATAAAATTATTTATTCCTATTCATTATACAATATATAGCCATAGCCCCTGAGCAAGCTGAGTGTGCTTCTGCCACAAATACCAAGAAAAAAAACTTATTTCCTTGAGTTGTTGTGAAGATAAATAAATGTTTTCAAGAAGAAGAGAAGCTCTCTCTCCTGTATAGTGTATGTGAGCAGGAAAATCCAGTCATAGTGACCTGAGCTACCTGCTTGTATTTGCACTTTTCAGGTACTGACTCAAGTCATTGTGAGTTAATTTTCTTTCCAATCTTTGAAACAACATTCTGCCTGTATTGCTACTTTTCTCAATTATTTGCTTTCTGGCTTTTCCTTCAAAAACTGCTTGGTTCTTATTATGTTAAACACTTGACTACAAAAGAAACTCATTTTTTCCTCCAGAAACTCAAGGACGGAAGGTGAAACAAGAAGAATAATTATGACAATTGTTTGTGATTAGTGCTATAATAAGGATAAATGTAGGTTGGAGAGACTTGCTTTTGGTTTTCTAATTTAGAAAGACACAATGATTTATTATAAATCTATGCTGTTCTACCTGTAAACTCCCATTAGTTTCAATATGGTATTATGTAAAATATTAATTTTTTAATACTACACTATTGAGTTCCTGTATTTTCAGTCTATGAGAATGAGGTATGTAAGCCTTACTGTCAGAACATAGTTCTCTTTTCTCACAATCATATAATTCTTAGGCTAGAATACCGTTTCTGTTGAGATACAGATGGTATTGATTCTTGACATTGTAGACCATACAACTACTCAGCCATATGCAAATGCAGTTTATAAGTGATTAAGTAAGTCTGTGCTCCTGTAAACTTTAGTTATAGGACCCAGTATGTCAGAACATATGCAGAGTGTTTACACTCTTTGTAAAATTGGGTACATGGCACTGTAGACTACATAAAACTCCATGTGTAGCTTTGGTTGCCCTCACCATCACCAACTTCTGAGCCCTACAGTGCCATCCTGGCATTGAACCATCAGGCTACCATCCCAGGCTAAGCATTGTATAAGTGATTTCAGGGAACCCATGAACTTGGTGTATCCGTTTAAAAATATAAATTGAAAGTTATTTTTATTTATTTTATTTTGTATTTGGGGCCACACTCAGCTGTGCTCAGGGCTTAGTCGTGGCTTTGTGCTCAGAAATCACTCATGGCAGGTTCCAGGGACCATATGGGATTTCAGCAATTGAATCCACTTCTGACCTGTGTCTGCCATATGCAAGGCAAATGCCTTACCACTGTGCTATCTCTCTGGCCCTTAAAAGTTATTTTTAAATGAAGGTTGCTGACTTATAGGCTTTAATTATTGTGTAAGTGCTCATTTCTACATTCACCTTCACTTTATAAATAATTTTTAAACAGCGGAGAAAAAAGTTCTAGATGTTTGAGGATAAAGTGATCTCACTTACTGAAATATTTACATTTGTTTTTATCTGGAAGGAATTTGAAAATCAGTGCCTCTATCATTTTGATACTACATTTCCTTTAATATTAAATTTTAAAATATTTTCTTATAGTAATAAAAATCACAATACAAAATCCCAAGTATTGTAAAATAATTCATTTGGGGGAACTAAAATGAAGAAAGAAAACCTCAAAGAGATCACTTATCATGATGGGCCTCTGAGAGTTCTGATTAAGAACATGAATATTTGCTAGACCACCCAGGGTCAATGCCTGACTCTATCATTTATATATAAGCTTGTGATCTTAAGTAAAATCTTCTTCTTCTTCTTCTTCTTCTTCTTCTTCTTCTTCTTCTTCTTCTTCTTCTTCTTCTTCTTCTTCTTCTTCTTCTTCTTCTTCTTCTTCTTCTTCTTTCTTCTTCTTCTTCCTCCTCCTCCTCCTTCTTCTTCTTGTTTTTTTTATTGGGTTTTTGGGTCCCACCTGGCAGCGCTCAGGGATTGCTCCTGGCTCTACATTCAGAAATAGGCAGGCTGGGAGGACCATATGTGATTCCAGGATTCGAACCACCGTCCTTCTGCATGCAAGGCAAATGTCTTATCTCCATGGTGTCTCTCTGACACCTGAAGTGAATTCTTAAATATTCAGGCCCTGATAGATTTTCTAATTCTTACAAATCTAATAGTTCTTATGATTTTTATCTTAATCCTTTATACTAAGATGTTGTAGGAAATAAAGCCAAATGACCAGACAACATGAACAGAATAGTGTTTATAACAAATCTTAATAAATATAGCGACTGCTTTTGTTTGTTCATTTTGTGCATGCAAGTAGCAACAGTGCCTTTTTGTTTCTTTTTATTTAATGCCAAGTAATATTCTCTAAAGATGAAGCATAACTGAAATCCCATCAGTTGGAGTATATATGTATTATATATTGGACACATCTAAGCCAAGATTATCCTTTCAACTGGTTTTGGGTCACACCTAGCAGCGCTCAGGGTTTACATCTGGCTCTACTCTCAGAAATCGCCCCTAACGGGCTCCAGAATCCATATGGCTTGCCGGGATTTGACCCACCATCCTTCTTTATGCAAGGCAAATGCCTTGCCATTGTGCTATCTCTCTGACCCCAAAATTTTAATAACTGTTTTTGACATTGAAAAACTTTCTTAAGTTTCAACTGTAGATTTTGGGTTCAATTCATCTATACTGGGATTTTTCCAAGGCAGTAAAATGAAACATTGGAAGGGTCATTTACTTGATAGTACTAGTTCATTTAAAATTTTCAGAACATGTTTAAAACATTAGTTCTTGATGGCTGTTATTACAATTTTGTCTGTTGTTATTGTTTTTTATTCTACATTGTTTCTACTTTTTTATCTCTTCTGAGATATGTTTTATCTTAGAATCAAGACCTCTTACATATGCATTTAGTGTCTTTTAAGTAAAAGGTCAGAAATCTCTTTTGTTTATGCTCCAATTTTCCCGCAATCAGCATGCTTTGTAAATGTGAGCCAGGTTAGAACACCATAAAATGAATCACTCTTAGCCAAGAAACTGTCAAAGCAAGTTCCAATTTTGCTGGATAGATAGCTTGTTCAATCAGGTCTAATTATGAATGTGTTGTGAAAACTATGAGTAGAAGGCAGTCATTATATATAAAGTACCTACTTTGTGTTTGGCTTGTGTTAGTACAGCAATCTCAATAAACCTTTACACCGTAATAGAAATACTTTGCATATAGCCTGCATAAACAGTAGCTTTAAGATCTATGTGACTATTGGGCAATTGAAATGTAACTAGTGTGACAGATAATCTAAATTTATAATTGTCTTTAATGTATTTTATTGAAATGTAATTGTTCACAGTATAATTATCAGTCATGTTGCATGTGTAAATTTAATCAGTCTTGTAAGACAAGGAGTATATTTTTATTCTTCTTTAGAAAGATTTGTGGAGGGGATAATCTCAGGGAAAGACTTTCCAAAAGCCCCAGAGCTAGTAAGTGATATATAGTCAGACAAAGTTTATAGCCACTGGACACGTCATGCTAGTGATTTTTCTTTTTCTTCAAACATGATGTCATTTAATTATAGAATTATATGTTATGTAACACTATTAAGCTAAGCATAATTATACATCATATATATTGATAAAGAAATTTATTACTGCATCAACTATGCGTTTTTTTTTCAGAGAGACACACTGATACAATCTCTCCAAAAGAACAATGTTAACTAAAATGACATAACTATGGAGGGAGCTCACAATTGCCTAAATCACCCCAATAATCACTCTGTGAAGACAATTTAGCTTAGATCTCACCCATAGTTTTCTATCCTCATGATTGAGACAATAGATGAGGAGCTCAGAAAATATTCAGACATCACAAGCTGGTAGTTGACAGCAGCAGCTCATTTATTCCAAAAACTTATATTGCATTGATTTCTCAATATGCTTATAGATGTGCTCTCCTGAGTTCTACACACAGAGAACCATTCCCCTTTTGAACAGTTTGTGGGTTACATCTTGTAGTAATTTATCTGCATGTTTCCTGCCAACTGTTTCATAGGGAAACATGTTTGATGCATAACAATAGATCATTTCGGGATAAATCAAACTCTTAATGAAGTTCTGGTTCTCCTTAGCCAGACACTACTCAGAAAAGTCTCTATCCATCTCTAGTGATTTGAATAAAGGGAACATGGGGGTCCCAAACTGAGAGACAAGTAGGCTTATAGAAAGCTTATTTTCTCCAATGCAAGAGTACAGACATAGCATCCCTGGGGACCCCTCTCATGGAGTCCAACTGAAACCACTGAAGTTGGATTGGAGACCAGAGCCTGGAGACAATTCAGATTAGACCTATGTTTGGAAGAAAAGAGGGATCTATTTTGCCCAAAGCCTCACACTTTCCTTGGAGGAATGCCATGGCCGCCCACACACTCTTGTCTTAGTTTCTGTAAAGAAAAAAAAGTCACAATGAGATTGAAATTTTAAAGGGAAAGGGAGAAAGGGAATATAAAAAGATGCTGCAAAGAAAGTAACAGAGGAAAGTGAATAAAAAATGTAATATTGAGGATGGAGGCTATTGAGCAGAAAGGATAGGAGAATCAAGAAATACATATAAAGTTTACATAAAGACCATCTGTTACTTGGAATGTCTAAGATACTAGTTAGATGTTCTTCAATGTTTCTAAAGTTTCAGGTGAGATTTGGGGCTCTTTAGAAGTACTGAACAATCACTGCAAAGTCCTTACCTTTAGAATCTCTTTTCAAGTGGAGGGGTTAGAGGTTGAAATAGTGAAGGGAATGGACCTGAATAGGGTCAGCATAAATGATATAATCAAATAATCCTATCAATGTGTCCTCATTTTAGAACACACATCAACAATAGACATGCTAAATGCCAAGCAAAACACATCTTTTGCTTTTTGTCTGAACTAATGAACTCCCCTCATAGGATGACTTGCAGGAGCTGGTATATGCTTTACCTTGAGTTGGGGGTGACTATAAAGCTAACTTGTGTGATTATTTTCTAAGAATATAAATGAACTGTACTGCTGTCTTTCTGTAGTGAATGAGGAACTCTTTCAAGTCTGTCCCATTCCCACTTCTTGCTTGATTCTACTGCCTCCAACAAACCCTTTGCCCAGAAACAGTGGTCGGCAACCTGCAGCTAGCGAGCCACATATGGCTCTTTACATTTTTATGTGCCAGGCAGGGCAATGGCTGCAGGAGTCAGGACTCTGCTCTGAGCCTCTGTCAGTGCACACCCTGTGTGCAGTCCCGGCGGAGGCTCTAAGAGCACAAGATGATACCCAGAATCAATCCAAAACAAAGGTGTTCCCCCAACGTCATCCTTCCTTCCTTTCATTTTTTTTTTATTTTGGATTTTGGGTCACACACGGCAGAGCTCAGGGGTTACTCCTGGTTCCATGCTCAGAAACCGCTAATGGCAGGCTGGAGTCACCATATGGGATGTTGGGATTCGAACCAACGACCTTCTGCATGAAAGGCAAAGGCCTTACTTCCATGCTATCTCTCTGGCCCCACCTTTTAAACCTCTTCCTTTGATATGTAAAAATCAACTGAATATGTACTTTTGTCTCTCTCTCTTGACCTGAAGCCTCCTGGTATTGGGAATTGCTTTTAATAAAGAAAGAGGTGTTCTAGCTTTTTGGGCTCAAGGCAGAGTACAAAGTAAAAGGCCATGGACTCCATGATCATCCTTTCCTGGCTAGCTTGGTTTATTAGTTCTTTCCTGCTACCATGCCGCTTCAGACTAGGTTGGGTGGGGTTTAGAAATACAGTGCCTGGAGTGATCTTAAAACATATTTTATTTTGCACAGGAGTGGGCATCTTCCACGAAGGGATTCTCAACCCAGAGTTTTCTTTTCCGTGGATTCTCATGTTCAGAGTACTCATGATTAAAGTTGTGAGCTAATGGCCTTAAATGCTGTTTTTCATATTGATTATGACTTTCTGCATAATATAAGTGACAATCAGAAATGTTTTGCAAGAGTGGAAACATTTCAATATCTCCTTCTCAAACACAGCTATCCCAGAATCAGATTCTTTTTTGAACACATCCATCTTATGTCTCACTGTAAAAACTACTTGTGAAACTCCACTGCAGAGAAATATTAAATTCATAGAGAAAATGAACAATGTCTGCCAAATACACAAGCTTAGCTGCCCATTCCTTGTCCAAGTGGGGCTGTACAAAGTCAGAGTTCTGCTCTCACAGGAACTGCACTACTTCTTCCCTCTTGCCAACAAAGTGAAAGAACACCCTTCCCCTGAACAGCCACCTTACTTCTTCATGGAGAAGATGCTAGTAGAGGCATCCATACTCTCACCCAGGGTGGTTAATAGCCTGGATTTGATCACAATTGTGAATTTCACAAATTATCTTTACTGTGTCATCTGTCACAGAGTTTAGTTCAGCAGGGAGTTTTTGTTTTGGGGTCACCGGCAGCACTCAAGGGTTACTCCTGACTCTTATGCTCAGAAATTGCTCCTGGCAGGCTCGGGGGACCATATGGGATGCCAGGGTTCAAACCACTGATCTTCTGCATGCAAGGCAAACGCCTTACCTCCATGCTATCTCTCCGACCCCCAGCAGGGAGATTTTTTGAATCCAGTCTATCATACAATGAGTGGGTACAATGTAAGGGGCATATAACTCCTGTTTCTTGTGAACTACACAAAAACATTGAGCCATGCAGAGTGCATCATCTTTACATACATCAATGCATCAGATTATTATTCTGAGTGAAATGAGTCAGAAGGAGAGGTGTAGACACAGAATAATCATTTGTGGCATATAAAAATAATAAATGGCAATTGGTAGTAATATCTAGAAAAATAGGGATGAGGTACAGGAGGACTAGTCCATGATAGGAAGCTTGCCATAAAAAGTGGTGAGTTCAGTTAGAATAGAGAAAGGTACATTAAGACATTGATAGTTGGAACATATCACTCTGGACAAGAACTGGATGCTGAAATGGATAAGTGACTTGCATGGTACCCTTTAATTAACAATATTGCAAACCACAGTGTCATAATGGAAAATTTCAAACCTCAGTGTCATAAAGGAAAAGAAAAATAGAGAGAAAAAAGCAAAATGCCTGCCTCTGACATAGGCAGAGGAGGGAGAAGGGGAAGGAAACAAGGGACATTGGTAGTGGGGAAAGTGCACTGGTGAAGGGTGGTGTACATTCTATGATTGAAACTCAAGTATGAATAATTTTGTAAAAATATGCTTAAATAAAAATTTATCTTTAAAATGTTTCAGGCCCTCTATCATAATTCCTTTATGATATATCATAGGCCTTTAACAAAGTGCCGTTTTTGTTTTTGTGTGTATTTTTGTTTGGTTACTTGCAGCACACACTAAAGTGTCAATAGTTTTTTTTCCTTTCAGTAAAATCACTACTTTTCTTGCTTTCAAAGATTGTTAAAAGGTTTTTCTCTTTTACCTTTTTCATCTCCATGTTGTAGGGTTTAAAATTTTCAACACATTTTGGTTATCAAGAGGAAATGTTTTGAAACGCTTTGCTTCCTTATTATCAGAAATCAAAGCATTTTTCCTCGAGAAGGGTGTTCACTGTCCAGAATTAACAAATGATCAGTGGATTCAAAACTGAATTTCATAATGGATGTTACCTCACATCTAAATAAGCTTATCATAAACTAGAGGGGAAAGGAAACACAATTTTTTCGATGTTAGAAGTTATTTCAATAGAAAACAAAGTATCTGTTTTTGCTCAAGATTTTGACAGAGAAACTTTGATTCATCTTCCAAGCCTGTTGAAACATAACCAACAAAATAATTCTGATATTGACATTACCTATTTTAAAACAGCACTTTTAGATATGAGGGAAGCTTTTCTCAAGAGTTTCAGGATTTCAGAAACAGCAAAGCAACATTGCCTCTGTTAAAAAAAACTTTCTGGGTGCCACTGTAACGGAATTAAATTTTTCTCCCTTAATATCGACATTGGTAACTTTGAAATGCAATTTCTGGATTTAGAAAACAAATAACTGTAGAGCTCGAAATTCGAACATCTTTGTGCTAATTTAGAAAGATTGGAGAAACACAAATGTGAACTTAGTTCACAGCACAAATGGTCTGCTTTGAAAGACCTGGAGAAAGAAGATATGTTGATTTTTAACACGTGGAATAGTATTCCTGACTCATATACCGTAATCAACTAAAAAAGCTAGCGTTTGCTGTTCTTTCCTTGTTCGGGCCTACATATTTATGCAAACAATCATTTTTAAGCATGAATCTTATCAAGAGTAAATTGAGAAATCGTCTCATCAATGAGAACCTGGAATCGTGCCTAAAGTTAAAAACAACAAACAAGCCTGACTTACTCAAACTAGCCAAGGAAATGCAAGGCCAATGTTCACATTAGTGTTTGTGACTTTGTCAGTCATTGTCAGGATATAATTTTCTCTACATTGTAAGACAAATTTTATGGAATTTAACGTTATTGCATCCCTTCCCCTTTACACATAGACACACAACTGTCTTGGAAGGACAAAGGACAGTTCCTTCAACATCCAGTGCCTTTGCTCCCTTGGATCATTTTACCTTTTGTTGTTGGTGGTGGTTGGTTGGTTGATTTTTTTGAGAGGCACACCTGGCAGCACTCAGAGATTACTCCTGACTCTATGCTCAGAAATTGCTCCTGGCAGGCTTGGAGAACCATATGGGATGCTGGGGATTGAACCAGGGTGCATCCTGGGTCAGCCGCCTGCAAGGCAAACACCCCGCCACTGTGTTATTACTTTTGTGCCTATCATGGATTATTTTGCCTGAGATGGTTTTGCTGTTCTTACCCACTTCTAAATCTTATGTAAACTTCAAAGATTTGGTGAAAGGCCAATCTCCTTAGAAAAGCTTCCCTGATCATCTATATCCATGCAGAAACTTGATCTCTCCTTTAGCCTTCATAATAATTAGTTGTGGTATCACAGTGGTAGCATCTAACAGTCACCAATTCAGTGATCTCTAGGTCTCAGGAAATGCCCACATATTTTCAGTTCTCTTGTACCCATTTTGTGTATCCTTCCACCATTATATACAAGCCATCAGTCCTTTCATCAGTGCATTCTTATAAATTGCTCTTATAAAAAAAAAAAAACAACCCTAACGACCTCCATTATAGAGAATCACTTGCTACTCTCTCTCTTAAGGATGATGATTGGAAATATTTACTATAGTGTTCATGTCATCCCATTTTTATTTTTATTTTTTTTAATTTTTTATTGAAACAGCATGGATTACAAGTCTTTCACAGTTGCATTTTAGGTACATAGTGACAATGAATTAAGGCCATTCCACCGCAAGTGTTGACCGCCCTCCATCATATTCCCAGCCTGCATCCCATATCTCTAACTTTATCCCCCTGGACTGGAGCTAACAGGCTAACAGGTCCTTTTTGTTTATAGCTTGTTATAATTTGGGTCTCTTGATTCTATTGTCGTTGATTTTGATTTGGATATTTAAGTCTGGCCATTCATTATTTTCACTCGATACACCTAAGACAACTTGGCCCCTGGGTTCTATCCACAACATTTTTCTCAATTTGTATGAAGACTTAGAATATGTGGCTTTGTTTTTTGCTTTTTGTTTTTGTTTTCTTTTTTTTTTCTTTTTTTCTTTTAAATTGCTATAACCTCTAGATGGAATCCCCCCTGTTTTTTTTTAACAGAACCACATAACTTGAATCATCTTATTCTGCCCATGAATTGAAGGGGAAAAATGGAGGGTACCAGGACCAAACAGTAGTATGACTATTGAGTGGAAATAAAACATGACCAGACTCAAACACCAAACCCAAAGTCAATCACAACAGAATTGATATCCAGTCTACAAGGTATATACAGAGGGGAGCAGTTACACTAGCAGTCCAGGGGCAGGGCAAAGGAGGGAGATATGGGATGCATGCTGGGAACAAGGGTGAAGGGAGAACAACACTGATGGTGGGATTGGTCCTGATTTATTGTCACTATGTACCTTAAATATTAATGTGAAAGATTCCAATTTATTTTGGTCAAACAAAATTAAGTAATGAAAGTAGTATATGAAAACCAAAACAAGTGCCACAGCTACGTTAATTTCCATTGAATCACTCATGAACTGTATAGAATATTATATGCTATGACACATCAATAAAAATGTGTCATACTATTTATTAAACATGTTCTAAGCTACATGTACTGAGTATTCTCAAGTAGAGAAGCTTAACAAATTATTTTATTGTCTTTGATTATTTAGGGGTTCTTTATTTACTTTATGGGACACTTGGGGGGATCCTTCTAGCAATTTTTGATCAACCATTCCATGGTTAATAATGTGGTGCCAGGGTATTGAACTGTGATATTTTTGCAAGGAATGTGCCTGAAACACTCTACTGTCTACCTCTTCTCATATAAAATTAGTGGAATTTGTTTCAACAAATACACAAGACACAGTGCAGAAAAGATCTTGTTTCTCTTATCTTTTTTTCACAAGCTTCGGGTGGTTGCTACAGTTTCTATTACCTCTTTGTTTTATTCCTTCTGAGAAAAGTAAGAAGAGGAAGAGGAGCATCTATATTAGGTAAACGTAAGTTTCCCAGAAAGCCTACAGCCAACTTCTGTTGGTAACTTTTTGTCCAGAAATAGAAAGGACATTGGGAATAGGAAGTCAAGCAAACTCCAGTATCTTTATGCCCCCTCATGGTATCAGTAGATAATATTAAAATAAATATGTGGCAGAATAAGATGATTCATGTTCTATGGTTCTGTAAAAACCATAGGAAGTCTTATATGACAGGATGCCAATGGCAAGAGTTATAGCATCAAGCTTAAATAAATGGGACTACATTAAACTAATATGTTTCTGTATGGCAAAAGAAACATGATCTACATTTAGAAGGCAATTTACTGATTGGGAGAGACTTTTTGCACTCAACACATCAGATAAAGAATTGATTTATAGGATATACAAAATACAAAGGTTAACACCACAAAACTCAAAAACCACATCAAAAATTAGGAGAGTAAATAAACAGGCACTTTTCTGAAAAAAAAATCATTCATTATCATTTATCCTTTGGGAAATCCAAATCAAGAGAGAAATAAGATATTATATTTCACCAGTGAAGATGGCACATGATGAAAAATACTAGAAACAATTTCTGTTGGTGAGTATGTTATGTGAAAGGAACTTTCCATTGCCAGGTGAGAATACTGCCTGACCCAACCCCTTTGCAAAACAGTGTGGAGGATTCTCACTAAACTCAAATTTGAACTGCCATATGACCCAGCATTTCCCTTTTGGGGGCTCTAGCTACAGGACATAAAAAACATTCATCCAAAAATATGTACTCACACTGCTATCATAGAAGCACTCAGTAATAGCTAAGACTTGGAATCAACCTAGATGCCCAACAACAGATGAATGGATCGTGAAAATGTGATATAGATAGATAGATAGATAGATAGATAGATAGATAGATAGATAGATAGATAGAGATATAGATATATATGTCAAGCATATACATATGTATATATACCACATATATAATATATATACAACATCTTCATGATATATACATACAAACATACAATGGAATGCTGCATTAGCTATAAGGAATAAAACCATCATGAATGAAAATTGAAGATATTATACTAAATAAAATAAGCCAGAAAAGGATAAATACAGAATATCACATATATGTGTGTGTGTGGTATTTAGAATAACTGCATGAAACAACACAATGGTCTAATTGTTAGTTATCCTGAACTGTATTAACCCCAGATTATATCAAAGAAAAGAGACACAACTGAATGAAAGAGGAAAACACAAAAAGTTGT
This sequence comes from Crocidura indochinensis, assembly GCA_004027635.1. Classification (NCBI taxonomy): domain Eukaryota; kingdom Metazoa; phylum Chordata; class Mammalia; order Eulipotyphla; family Soricidae; genus Crocidura; species Crocidura indochinensis. Next base: position 5,898 of record PVKC010014971.1, on the reverse strand, counting down.
ATTTTCTTCTATACCTCAAAGAGATTTTCAGAAATGAATACATCTGTACAGAGTAAGTAGATGTCCAATCAACTGCTCTTTACAGATGCCTATAATAGTGTTCTAGTGCTTTTATCCACAGAAACTGATGCAAAATGAGTTTGGAAGCCATAGATCACAACTATAGCTTTTGCTATAAGGAGTTTTAATGTTGTTTTGTTTCTGGTTTTTGTTTTTTGCTTTTTCTTTTCTTCAACCTCACCAGATTTGATTTTGCTTGGTATGAAAACCTACAAGAAAAAACCTTGCCTGGGATAAAGCTCAGGTCAAAACCAGGGCACAGAGAATGTGTAGACTACCATTCTTACCCCAATTCCACCAGCAATATAGTTTAGCACCATTCCCTTTTGCATAGGCACTCTAAATAAGGGGAAATATTATACACAGAAACAAACTCTTATCTACTAAGGATAAGAACTCATACATTTCATAATACAAGGAAGCCTTCCACCCTGAACATGTGCCATGTGGACCCAACTTATTCTCCATGTGATTGGACAGCGATCATCCGACCCAGACCCCCAGATCCCAGACCTGGAACTGACACAGGTCCCAGCCACAGCCCCAGAAACCAAATTTATCCCTGAGAAATCCCTAATACTGCTCTGGCACCAACTTGCAACAGTATTGATATGACACCCTGATATGAGGAGATGGCAACAATTTGATCTAAGAGAGGGTTGCCCTATCTCATCACCTACTGGTCTGATACACTCAAGAGACATGGCATCATTTGCTCTATGAAAAAGCCAAAATCACTAACTGCAGAAGACTGACCTTGATAAACATGGATTTGGATGAACCTATCAAGGATCAATGAACACTTAGTGGAAATAAAATATAATCAGACTTAAATACCAAACCCATAGTCAAAACAATAGAATTGATACCCAATTTACAACTAGCTTTACAAATAGGGGACAGTTACAGTAACATTATGGGGGTAAAGGAGAGAGGTGTGAGATGCATGCTGGGAACACGATTGGATGGATTACAACACTGGTTTTGGGAATGCCCCTCATTCCTTGTCACTATGTGCCTTAAATATTTCTGTGAAATAATTGTAATTCACTTCGACCACAATAAAAATTTTAAAAAAAGTTCTAATGTCTTAATTTTACTCTGTCTATAATAACTCCTTGATCTTTTTATCCACGGTGGTACTTGGAGATATAGGTTGGTCACACTAGTTTCACATTGCAATGCTATACATATTAACTCAGAAGACAGTGCTTATTAAGATAATGTCTTGACAAAAATTCTAACCTATTCAGTTTCCACTTGATTATGCCTTCTAATATAATCTAATACTTATGTAGACAGATAGTAATGGTATATGCAGCTGCATGCCAAACACTGTTATAGAATTCATTCATTGAGTATGTTACTGTAATTTATTTTTAATTTCAGATATTTTATCATTATACCATAATGCTTATAATCTTAGGAAAACAGGTGAATATTTATGACCGTTTAGAACAGGGGGCTCAAACTCGCAGCCCTTGGGCCGTTTGTGGCCCTCCGTACATTTTGTAGCCTGCAGCCAGCCTTCAAATATCAAAGTATTTACAATTATTCACTTACCAAATAATCACAATAAAAATCGCATAGGAAGAAAAAAATCGCATTAAACATTCGCATACCCCGAGCAGTTCCGTTTGGGGTATGCAAATGTTTAATGAGATTTGTTTTTTGTGACTTTTTTTCTTTACTAATGCGATTTTTTATTGCGAATATTCGGTAAGCAAATAATCGCGAATACTTTGCACCTAGCACAGATGTCATTTCCGCTGCTCCAGCCGCTGTCCCTTGCATTATCGGAGGCCTAAGGGAGAGAAAGGAGAGAAGGTAAAGAAGTTTATTACAGAATTAGGTTTTGTCATACCTTCATCATGAATTCATCAAAGCCTGCACTGAAGAGAAAGATTGATGATGAGCACAGACAATTTCAGGGAAAGTGGGAGACGCAGTATTTCTTTGTTGAGCACAGGGGCATCCCCACATGTCTTATTTGTTCAGAGAAAGTTGCAGTGCACAAGGAATACAACTTGAAATGCCATTATTCAACTAAACATGCTGAGGAATGTGAAAAATATCAAGGAAATGAGAAAGCCAAGTGGTTTGTCACTCTTAAAGCATGTCTAATGAGGCAACAAGATTTCTTCAATGGGGGGTCGGGTGGTGGCTCTGGAGATAAGGTGCCTGTGCTAACCTAGGTTGGACCGCGATTCAATCCCCCGGTTCCCCATATGGTCCCCCAAGCCTGCCAGGAGCGACTTCTGAGCGAATAGCCAGGAGTAACCCCTGAGCGTCACCAGGTGTGGCCCAAAAACCAAAAAAAAAGAAAAAAGATTTCTTCAAGAAAGCAACCAAAGAGAATGTTGCATCAGTTGAAGCTAGTTACATGGTTAGTGAGATGATTGCTAGTGCAGGGAAACCATTCACAGGAGAGTTTGTTTAAAAAAAAAAAAAGTGCATGTTGCAGGTTGCAAGTATTATCTGTCCAGAAACGAAAAGTCAGTTTAGCAAAATCAGCCTTTCTGCCAACACTGTGGCATAGTGCATTTCTGACATGTAAAGTGATATTTATCATCAACTGTGTGAGAAAGCAAATGTTTTGATGCATATTCAGTTGCTCTTGACGAGGGAACAGATATAACAGACACTGCGCAGCTCACAATTTATGTCCGTGGTGTTGACTGCAATTTTGAATTGACACAGGAGTGGCTCACAATAATTCCAATGCATTGCCAGATTACCGCTAATGAGATATTTTGGCATCTGTGTGATGCCATTGAGAATGCAGCATTGCCATGGAAGAGGTTTGTTGGAATAATAACCGATGGAGTGCCATCAATGACAGGGAGGAAAAATGGACTGGTGGCACTTGTTCAAAAAAAACTTGAAGAGGAGGGTGAAGAGAATGCCACTGCTCTTCACTGCATTATTTACTTTTCCGTAAATGCCTGCAGTGTGACAATGTGATGTCTGTTGTTGTGAAATGCATCAACCAAATCACATCCAGGGGCTTAAAGCACAGGCGGTTCCTTTCTTTTTTAGAGGAAATGGAATCAGAATATGGAGATGAGCTCTATTTCACCGAGGTACATTGGCTCAGCAGGGGAAATGTACTGAAAAGATTTTTTTGAGTTGAGAGAAGAAGTAAAAGCCTTCATGGAGAAGGTTAGGAATGCTGTTTCTGAGTTGAGTGATCACAAATGGCTCATGGACTTAGCTTTTCTTGTTGACATCACACATAAGCCTAATGTACTAAACAAAATGTTACAAGGCCCAGGGCAGCTTATCTGTGGTGCCTATGACAATGTGAGAGCATTCTCCACAAAACTTGTGTTATGGAAATCCCAGCTCTCTCAGACAGAACTTTACCATTTCCCAGCATACAAGGAACTTGTGGATGCAGGCATACCATTCAGTGGTGATATATATGTCTATGCTATTTTTAAGCTAGAGAAAGAATTTGATCACAGACTTGCAGACTTCAAAAAGCACAGAGCCACTTTCCAAGTTTTTGTGGACCCCTTTTCCTTTGATGTGCAAGATGCCCCTCCTTCAAATGAGCTCATTTACCTGCAATGCAACTCTGATCTCAAAGCCAATTTCAGGGAGATTAGTGGAAAAGCAGACATGCATGGGCAGTTTTTGAGAGAATTGCACCCCAGCTTTCCTGAGCTTTCCAGAATGTTTAAGTACACCACGTGCCTTTTTGGGAGTACATATTTGTGTGAAAAATTATTCTCCACATTGAACTTCAGTAAGTCAAAGTACAGGTCTAGACTTAATAATGATTATCTTCAAGCCATACTGAGGGTCTTAACTGCTTCCCCTCTAAAGCCAAATGTGATTCAGATTTGTGAGAAGTGCTGTCAAGTCTCTGGCAGCAAGGAATAGGCAAAAGATGTCATGTTCAGAAGAACTGTTCATGATCTTCACTCAATGTTCTATTCTTGTTCAGAAGAAATAATTAAAGCTGTTAATAATGTCGTTTGAGGACTTATTTTTTGTGAAATCCCTTATGTGGCCCTGCCTCACCTCGACTTTGCCTCCTGTGGCCCCCAGGTAAATTGAGTTTGAGAACCTGGTTTAGATGATTCTTAATGGTGTAGACTCCTCTTACAATGATTATCATTATAATGCTTAGTTTTCTAGACTTGAAAATTATGATTGTTTCTAATAATGCTTTATGCACAATTAACCAGAAAGTCTTTCTTCAGTAAAGTTTACCCTCACCAATGATGATTTGCCTAGATATGACTTATCAGCTTTATACTTTTTAAATATTGTGACTCATTCCACATGGTCAGTTTTTCAACTGTAATCCATAGATTGATCCTCAGTGTCTGTCTATGCGTGTGCATGAATGTATGTGTTGGTCACCTTGATATCTGTCTAATGTCTGTCTGTAATATATATATACCATATATATACATATACATATATATACAGAGAGTTTGTCTATGTCCTTACCTCTGTTATATATTTTCCCCACTCCTCTTCCCACCTTACAAATTTTTCTAGTCTATAGCTCTCTAACCTCTGGTCTGTATTTCTCCCCATTTAACCATTTACCCTCAGTTTTTAACTATTCAGGAAGCATAATGCCCCCCCATTTTAGCCAGCTGCCAACCAGTCCCCAAAGCATAAAGACAGATTCCCAGCTCACTTTTCCTCAGCCTGAAAAGAAGCTGCCACCACCACTGTTGCTGATTTGCTCTTGGTGTACGCTTTCCCCCCACTTCCCTTTGCTGCAGACTGTTGCTTGCTACCAGAAACGATTTCTGAGAAGCCCCCAGATAGAGGACATTTTCTAATATGTGACTACTAAGAGCCATTTTCAGACTCCATAGCACAGGTTGAAGCTCTGCTCTGGATTTTATTCTCTCCCCCAGACTATTTCAAAAGACTTAAAGGGAACATGTATATCTCCTTTGAATATTTCTTTAGATATATTTTCTTAATAGGTATATCTCTTATTTTCTACATTTTTATGTAGTGCAAGTTTTCCTCATTCATATTTTGGGATCTATTTTGTAGGAAATTCTAGTAGATAAGTTTTTCTATTGTTCTGAGTTCATGTTAGAACCAGGTTATCAGGATTGTTTAGCTTGTTATTTTTGCCCAGAGCCTATATTTGGTCTTATGCCAGGATGCTTCATGGATAATTCTAGTCTCTCTGTTTTTAGGCTAAAGGTTTTCTTCCCCCATATTTTGTCATGCCTGTGCAAACAAACAAAATCCTGACACACTTTTTATTATTAATATTTACTGTAATGTTTGTAATCTATCTTTTAAATTGGGGCTCCTGACTTTTTCATAGTACTTTGGGACACAGATATATCTATTTTTACCACATGTTCCTTTATTTTTCTATAAAATTTTACATGGTGATATTTTGGCAATTGAAGTGGATATCTCCATTTATATTTATTTATTTATTTTCCAGATTTTTTCTTTCCTTTTTTTTCTTCCTTTTGGAATGCTCACAGGATACTTTGACAATGCTCTAGGTACTGCTGTAGAGCTTCACCTTCTTTTTTCCCCTACATCTCTCAAACCAAGGATGAAACCCTCTAGAAGGTCTCCGTCCATTTCCAGAGTATTTGACTTTTTTCGTTTTTCTTTTTTTTCTTCCTCTTCTCCAGGTTATTACTTTTCTCCTCTTCAAACAAAACCACATGACTTGAACTAACTAGTCCCGCATCCCAATTGGGAGAGGGCGTATAAGGGAAGTACCAAGACTAAATAGGTGTAGGACCACCAAGTAGTTAGCTAGGCACAGAGAGGACCACTTAACCTGGCAGCCCCGGGGGTGAGGGAGGAGGACATGTGAGGTAGGATGGG
>PVKC010014970.1:0-21784 GCA_004027635.1 Crocidura indochinensis | reverse complement strand
GTTTATTGAAGCACTATTCATAATGTTCAAGATCTTGTAAAGTTATGTGTCCAAGAACAGATGATTGGATTAGGAAATTTACATATAGGATGGGAACAGGGGTGGAGGGAGGACTAACTTGGTGATGGGAATTCCCCTGATTCAATGTTAATATGTACCTAAAATACTATTGTGAAAGATATATAAGCCAATATGGTCAAAATAAAAAATTATATATATTAAAAAAGATGTAGATCATAAATAAAAAAAAGAAACTTACATATATGCAGAATACTACTCGAGTAAAAGTAAAAACAAATCATGTAATTTTGGAATATTCTATACTAAGTGAAGTCAGTGGTAAGATAAAGGACAGAGAATAATCTCTCTCATAGATGAGATATAATGAAACAGCGAATGCCAAAGGCAATAGAACTTGAGAGTTGGTTTACAAAAGTGAGTTTATTAAAGGTGGTAGGGGGCCAGGGGAGGGGAAAGATTGGGAAGTGATTCTGATTAATGGAGGAGGATAGCAGACACTGGTGGAGGGTGTTGGGTTGGGACATTGTATGTAATTAACTCCAACAGAATTGTGAATCATGGTGCTTCAAACAAACAAAAAACCCAAATTGTTTTTTCAGTGAAGTCTACTTTTGGTAGTCTTTTTTAAATATAATATCTCATTTCAAGTGAATTCTATAATTAACATACTATCATAGAACTGGGAAGGAAGAAACATAGCGAGTGGAAATTTTGGTAAACACTCATAAGATCATGGGTTTTGGGAACCGTTGGTTATAGACTGGCCTCCAGAGGGCGATGTCACACAAATGAGATATTTTGTTGATCAACGTCATCTGTTTAGCCTTACATCCTTGCAGTTGAGTTCTTTGCAGAGACAGGAGTCAAGTCAGAAAGCGCCCGGCTCATCTCGGCAACGTTTGTATTTTTATCTAAGTAAAGAAGATTTCCTTCCTCGCACTAGTTCCAAGAAGATGCAACAACATTCTTGATCGGGGGAAACTTTTCAGGCAGAGCCATAGATTTTTTTTTTTCTTTTTCTTTTTTTCTTTTTTTTTTCCTACTGCATAGCCATGGTGTTGTTACTCGTCTCAGTCCTGGGGATGCTATTTGTCCTGAGTGAGTAAAAAACTAGTCTCAAGTTCTGCAGATTCTAGCTAGAAACACTCAGAGCACTTCTTTCATAATATAACATTGGTTTTGCAGAAACTGTTGGAGCCCAGTCAATAACCCAGCCAGACCGACATATCTCAGTTCCTGAAGGTGCACCCTTGGAACTGAGGTGCAACTACTCTTACGCTGCAACTCCTTACCTCTACTGGTATGTCCAGTATCCTGGACAAGGACCCCAGCTTCTCCTCAAGACCTATTCAGATGCCTTCGTTAAAGGCATCAAAGACTTTGAGGCTGAATTTAAGAAGAAGGAATCTTCCTTCAATCTGAAGAAACGCATTGCTCACTGGAGTGACTCAGCCATGTACTTCTGTGCCATCAGTGACACAGTGCTTCAGACTGCAGGGGGAGCTGAGCACAAACCAGTTGAAGGGAGTCTTTAGAGACCCAAGATCTCTTCCTGTTGTATTATTAAAATGTTGGTATTTGTGTGTGTTATTATAGAAAATGAAGCAAAGAAAGACGAGCCTTTGTATAACCAAGCAATTCCATGTATGATCACTTGGCTATTGTTTAATCTTCATTGCTTGTCTATTCAAATTTTTAATTTTTTTCTAATTTATACTGCAAGGCCATATGATTGTGAATTTCTTTTTAGATTTTTAGAATATGAATAATTATAGTAGTTTCATGATATGTTGCATTTTGAGGTATATCATAGTATTTCCTTTTATTTTTTGATTCTATTTGTTAGAATTTTTTTCTTTCTCTTGGCCCGAATGATAATATAATATATGTTGCCTTGCTAGCTGCCAACCCAGGTTCAAGCAGCACAGTACCTTTCGTCTCCCATGCACTGCCAGGAGTGAATCCTGAGTGCAGTTAGGAGTAATCCCTGAGCACTGCCAGGTGCGGTACAAAAAGAAATAATTTTTTTCTCTCTTTCTCTTTTTTCTTCCCAGTGATGTTTGTGATACACCCTGGCTATAACCTGTGGTGCTAGGAAGTATGTGTGTGTGCCCCAACTCTCATTAGCTCTATTTTTTTCTTAGTAAAATTTGTAAATTTTATTTATATTTTCTAATAGTAAGCCCTTACAGGTTTGGGAGATAATAAAGGAGTTAATGCTCTTGCCTTACACAGAACCAACTTTGGTTTGATTCCTTGTACTTTACGTTTCCTGAGTATCTTTAGGAGTGACCCCTGGGCACAGAGCCACGAATAAATTCTGAGTACCACTGGGTATGTCCCCAAACCAAAACCAATTAACACCCTTCAAACAGCAATACTCCAGGCTTAAAAACTAAAGGAGTAAGTCTTAGTTTTACTGACCTTTTGTATTTTTTCATTGATGATTTCTCTGTTATAATTTATTGTTTACATAATTCTATTGAATTTGTGCTTAGTTTATTTTTTCAAGTTTCTTTAAGTGTAGGGTTAGATTACTTTTTATTGAGATTTTTCTTATTTAATTATCCATACATATGCATGTATATATATCTATATATATGTACTATGTATACTCCCTTTTAGTACTTTGGTGCTCTTCAAAGTTTCTAATAGTTGTATATTCATTAGTTTCCAAAATGTTTTTTTGGGGGGAGACACACCTGTTTGTACTTAGGGGTTACTCCTGGCTCTGCACTCAAGAATCACTCCTGGCAGGCTGAAGAAACCATAGAGGTGCCAGGAATGGAACCTGGGTTCGTCCTAGGTCAGCAGCATTCAAGGTAAATGCCCTACCACTGTGATATCATTCTGGCCCTTGCTTCCAAATTTCTTCTTTGATTTTTCACCTTGATGTAGTAGATGTTCATGGTTGTGTTTTTATTTCTTTTCCTCCCAAGTTTTTATTTCTGGTGGCTGTCTTCTAATTTTGGACCATTGGATAGAAAAATATATTTGAAATTATTTCAATATCATAATATTTATGGTAGCAGTTTAGGATAGTAATAAAATATTCAAAATTTGCCATGAAGTTGACTGTTTGAATTTACTATATGGTTTTTAATTTATTGTATTATGTCTCAAATATTCCAGATATAGAAACTCTAAAAAATAAAATAACGATGGGAGTAACAAAAGGCAAAGGCAACAGATGTGGAGAGATGTCATACAGAAGAATTGAGTTTTCCTGGGTTTAGGGCGTGGGGGGGGGTGGTCTTTGGAACTTTGAGGGAAGAGAATATTTTAGTGGTGGATGTGCCATTGGAATGATGCATGCATGAAACTATTATTACATTGTTGTAAATCATGGTGCCTCAAAATTAAATACATTAATTAAAATTTAAAAAGTTGATCTTCATAAGATTTTACTCATTTATCCCAGGTATAGGCTTTCTTCTTTTCATATAACTTTATGTTTTCATTTCTTTTGGGGGAAAATATGGAGTCTAATAAAGAAGCTTTTTCTTTTACCCTATAATTCTCAGAAGCTTCTCTAGACTTGGTACTCAGGGGTTTCTCCCAAGGGTTGGTCAGGGTACCAAGTGGAATCATTTATCTTCTTGTCCTGAGATTATGTTTTTATTATAGCTGTGTAAAAATTTCTTTTCCACTATAGATTGTAAACTACTATCTCATCCTTTTATAATTTTAAGACCTAGTAAAAGGCCTTACATATTATAAAATTTCAGCAGTTTATCAATTTATCTTATTTTTTCCTATTAACACTTTCATTGAGATACTGTAATTTACAGTATCATTAATTATACTTTTCATGTATACCACATCTTACTTGAGTGATCACCTCCTTCCACGAACAGCTCTTCTAGAGTCCCCTTCCAACCTCTCCTAACAATGAAATCTCAGTTCTATGAACAAAATCTCTTTGGCCATTTTCTATTCAATTACTATATTTTTTATATCCCACACATATGAGATAAAAATAATTTGATTGTTGAGGTGGTAACACTTATACATTTATATGAAGGAAGCTAAAACTCCTAAAATTCCACAAAATAATAAATCAATGATATGATAGCAATTTTTTTCTCAAAAACTGAGTATCCTTTCTTTTTATAGGTATGTAAATTAAAAACTAGTAGTATGATCAATCCCATTCTAGTCCATTTAAAAATGTGCATGCAATAGATAATTATTACAATTTAGTAAGAGTGGTGAAGAGAGAATTTAAAGTTGATGAAAGATATGAATAGACCTATAAATGTAGAATGAATTCTACAAATATACAATATCATAAGATTGAGGAAATAATTTTTTAATTAATGGAAAAATATACACAGGCATATAAGATTATAAAAGTGTGTTTTTAAAGGACATGAGCACAGGCAGCTGTGCCCAAGTAATAAATTACTCCCTGACTAAAGCCTGCTCGGATTAACATATATAAGAATGCCTTTGTTCATAATACAACGGATTCTGCTTTACAGTGTTCCCTTACTGCGAGTGTGTGTTCATTCCAGTGGTGATCCCTTTATCCAACCTGTTTCAGACTCCGCGAGGAGTAACTTGGTCAAGGAGAGGCTCTAAGCCTTTTCAGTGTGCTAGGCCCACCAAGCTGGTGAGTCTGACAAGATATCTCATTGGCTTTTTTTTTGGGGGGGGGTGGCACATTCAGAGGTGCTCAGGGGTTACTACTGGCGCAGAACTCAGAAATCACTCCTGGCAGGCTCGGGGAACTATACCGGATGCTGAGGATTGAACTGTCAGCAGCGTGTTAAACTAATGCCCTACCAGTTGTGGTATTGCTCAGGCCCTAATATCTCATTGTTGCTTTGATTTACATCACCGTGATGAATGGTGATGTAAAGTATTTTTTCATGTGCCTTTTGGACATCTCTATTTCTTTTGTGAGGAAATAAATATCTGTTCATTTCTTCTCCCCATTTTTGGATAGGATTAGATATTATTTCCTTGTTAAGCCTTAATAGTGACTTGTATGCTAGATATTAACTCTTTATCAGAAGGGTTTTGAGTAAATAGTTTTCCCATTTTGTGAGAAGACTTTTTTATCCTAGTCACATTTCCTTTGAGGTACAGAAGCTTCTTAGTTTTACATTGTTCCATTTATTTATCTTTGCTTTCACTTGCTTGGCCACTGGCATTTCTTCCTTGAAAATGTCTTGAATGCTATGGAATGTTCTGCCTACATTTTCCTTTATGTACCTCTTGGTTTTAGGTATACTACCAAGATCTTCAATTCATTCATATTTGACTTTGTCTATGGTGTTAAAGAGAGGTCTAAGTTCACTTTTTTGGATGTAGCTGACCAATTTCCCCAACACCACGTATTGAAGAGGTTTTCCTTGTTCTACTTCATAGTTCTTGCTCCCTTATCAAAGATTAATTATTCATATACCTGTGAGTTAGTCTCAGGATATTCAAGTCTATTCAATTGATCTGAGGGTCTGTCTTTATTCCACTACCACGCTGTTTTAATAGTTACTGATTTATAGAATAGTTTGAAGTTGGGGACAATGATACCTCCTATATTCTTTTTCCCAAGGATTGCTTTAGCTATTCATAGAGATTTATTGTTGCACATGAATTTCAGAATTGTTTGATCTATTTCTTTGAAAAAGTATCATGGTATCCTTATAGAAATTGCATTATATTTGTACAATACTTTAGGAAGTATTGCCATTTTAATGATGTTAATACAATTCATGAGAAGGAGGTGTGTTTCCATTTCCTTGTGTCCTCTTTCATTTCTTGAAGCAATGGTTTGTAGTTTTCCTTGTATATGTATTTCACCTCTTTCATTAAGTTGATTCTATGGTATTTGATTTTTGTGAGGCAAAATTGTTTTTTTAGTATCGTTATTTATACAATTTGATTACAAAATGGTTGTAGTTGGGTTTCAGTCATATAAAGAACACTCCCTTCACCAGTGCAACATTCCCATCACCAATGCTGAAACCTCTCACCTTCCTACCCACCCCACCCTCCACCACCCAGCTTGTATTTGAGACAGGCTTTCTACTTTGTGAGGCAAAATTGTAAATTTGTTTTTGGTGTTTGGGCCACAGTCACACCTGTGACACTCAGGGTTACTCTTGGCTTTGCACATAGGTATACTCCTGGTAGGCTCAGGGGATCATATGGAATGCTGGGGATCAAACCCTGGTACTTTGATTTCAAAGCAAATGTTTTAACAGCTTGTGCTAATCTCTTCAGCTTGAGATTTTATTTTAATAAATTTCTCTTATCCTTCATTATTTATATATAAAAAAGCCAGGGAGTTTTGCATATTAATTTGGTAGCCTGCCAATTTACTATGAAATCTATTGTTTATAAGAAGCTTTTTGGTAGAGTCTTAAGATTTTCTAAATATAGTATTATGTCATCTGCAAACAGTGAGAGCTTGACTTCTGCCTTTCCAATGTGGATGAATTTAATATTTTTTCTTGTCTCATTGTTATGGAAAGAACTTTCAATACTATATTGAACAAAATTGGTGAGATGGGCAAACTTTACTTGTGCCATATCTTAAAAGAAAGACTTTTAGTTTTTCCCCATTGAGTATAATGTTTGCCATATGGAATGCTGGGGATCAAAGCCTGGTACTTTGATTTCAAAGCAAATGTTCTAACAGCTTGTGCTAATCTCTTCAGCTTGAGATTTTATTTTAATATGTTTCTCTTCTCCTTCATTATTTATTATTATTTATTTCTTCAATTTTCATCTTTTTGAGTATTTTTATCATGAATGGGTACTACACTTTGTCAAATGCTTTCTCTGCATCTATTGGTATGATCATATGACCTTTATTTTTCTTTTATTGATGTGTATTATATGTTTGACTTGCACATGTGAAACCATCCTTGCATGTCTAGGATGAATCCTTTTTGGTCATGGTGTATGTCATTCTTTTTAAATATTTTTTTTATATTTTATTATTTATCTATTGATTGATTGATTGGTTGGGCTACACCCAGTGACACTCAGGGGTCACTCCTGGCTCTGCACTTAAAATGCCCCTGCAGTCTGGAGGACCATATAGGATGCTGGAAATCAAACGGGGTCCCTACCAAGGGACCTTGGGTCCAGCTTTAAGGTGTAAGTCATACTTGATGAATCATTGGATTCTATTGGCTAGTATTTCTTTGTGGATCTTTTTATCTCTTTTCATCAAGAGAATCAGTCTTAATTCTCTTTTTTGGTGGCATCTCTGTCTGCTTTTGGTATCAAGGTATATTAGCTTCATAGAAACTATTTGGGAGTGTTCCTGGAAGAGCTTTAAAAGGATTGGCAGTACATCCTCCTTAAAAAGCTTGAAAGAATTCGCTAGTGAATTCACCTGGGCCTGGGTCTTTGTTTTGGGAAGCTTCTTGATTAATTTTCCAATTTTCTCAATAATGATAGGTCTCTTTAGGTCACAATGACTTTATTTCAACCTTTGGAGATTATAGGATTCCAAAAATGTACCCACTTCTACCAGATTCTCTTTGTTCTGTGCCATATAGCTTCTCAAAGTAATTGCTCATTACCCTTTGAATTGCTTTAACATCTGTAGTGATATTCTATGCAAATTTGTTGTGTTAAATATTAACTATATAGTTCTTGATGGTGCAGGGAGTCCACATGGTGCCTGCAGCCCCTATGGCATGGCTCTGTATGTAGCTCTCTGGGTATTGGTGGGGAAATGACCCACAGCAGTCAGGACATTTACAGACTCAAAACCAACCTTAAAAAAAAAAGAACTGAAAGATTAACTTTAAGGCAAGATAGACACCACAAACATGCCAAACTTCTACAAAAAGATGACACAAAATCCTATGACAATGATTTTTCTCACTGTGAATAGACTAAATTCACCAATAGAGCACAGAATGGCAAAATTGATCAGAAATAAGTATGACATTCTTTTGCCTGCAAGAAACATGTTTGAATAGTCAGAGCAAACACAAACTCAAAGTCAAAGGTTGGAAGACAATGCTTCAAGCAAAAACAAAAACAAACAAACAAACAAACACGCCCTTAAAAAGGCTTGAATGGGAGGTGACGCAAGGGGTAAGGTGTCTGCCTTACCCACGCAAGAATAGGTGGGACCTCGATTCGATTCCCTGGAGTCTCGTATGGTCCCCCAAACCAGGAGCGATTTCTGAGTGCATAGCCAGTAGTAACCCCTGAATATCACCGGGTGTGGTCCCAAAACAAAACCAAAACAAAAAGGCTGGGATGGCCATAGTAATATTAGATGACTTAGACTTCAGGCTTAAAAATGTTATAGAAACGGAGAGGGTCATTTCTTACTGTCATATCATCTAGGAATATGAACATCAGAAAGAAATCACACTCCTAAACACATATGCACCCAGTGAGGGTCCAGAAAAATACTTCAAAAATTGCTAATAGACTTGAAGAAATACATCAATAACAACACAATAGTAGTGGGAGAATTCAACCTGGTTAAAACTTAACAAGGGTATACTGGAGTTGAAGGAAGAAATGAAAGAGAAGGACTTAGCAGATATATAAGGCTTTTCATCACCAGAAAGCTAAATACAGATTCTTCTCCAATGCACATTGGAAATTCTCCAAGATAAACCACATGCTGTACCATAAAACATACCTCCATAAAATCAAGAGGATAGAAATCCTGCCAACTATCTTCCCTGACAATGATGCACTGAATAAATCAATTACAAACAGTATGTAGGATCTCTGGATTCAATCCCCACCACCATATTTTCTCCCAGGCAACATGAGGGGTGATCTTAACACTGTTGTAGGATAGTCTCTATGAGATACTTGTTGGTGTTACCAACAGATGTAGAAACACTTAGAAAAAATAATCTAGCTGGAGCAGGATTTTCGGCTGGCACGGGCCTTGACCTTTGGCAGATCTCCGTATGTGCCAGAGGCCTCTTAGCCCGGCCTAGGGTTGTGGGACAGGACCTGGTTCACCCGGCACCCCTCTTCCTCCTTCCTCCGGAGCTCCAGATGGGTTCCTGGGAGGACCATATGGGGCACCCTGGGTTTTCCCCACTTCCAAGCCGGCTCCAGAGATTGGCTTAGGGGGTGGGGTTTGATCTCCTGTCCTTTGGGCCTGGGAGGGTCCTCCTTCCTTCCTGGAGCAGGATTTTCGGCTGGCACGGGCCTTGGTCTTTGGCAGACCTCCGTATGTGCCAGAGGCCTCTTAGCCCGGCCTAGGGTTGGGGGGCAGGACCTGGGTCACCCGGCCCCCCTCTTCCTCTTTCCTCTGGAGCTCCAGGTGGGTTCCTGGGAGGACCTTATGGGGCACCCTGGGTTTTCCCCACTTCCAAGCCAGCTCCTTCCTTCCTGGGAGCGGGAGTTTCGGCCAGCATGGGTTTCGGCAGACCTCTGTATGTGCCAGAGGCCTTTTTACACTTGTAGGAGCTTAAATGGGGGTGGCAGATAGCTGCTCAGCTATACTCAGGCAGTCACTGGCAATTTCATACCAGTCTACATGTCTCAAACATATCATCATCACCAACCATCATCACCCCAGATTTACCCTTCTTAACTTCAGTACCACACAGTTCTAATCACAGACCAAAGTTGTACAGTAGATCTAACAATCCCAAAAACTATTTCAAAGGACACTAAATGAACACATATGTCTTTTGAATATTTTATGTGCATTTTCTTTACCAGCTATAACTCTCTCTATATATTCTTCTACCATGATGTTTCTATCCATTTTTCATCTTGTTTTTTCTTTGTAAGCTGTTCTATAAGAAGTGTTGGTGGAAGTGTCCCTCAGTTTAATGCCTATGATTGACTATGTCATGGAGATTGTTGGTCTTGTTCTTATGGCCTCCAAATGCGCCGATAATGCTACATGGCATTGATCCTTGTTTGCATAGACACATTAAAATGGGAAAATACTATACATACAGATAAGTTCTTATCTAATAGAGGTAGGAACACACAAATCTCAGTACAATGGGACCTTACACCCTGAACATTGATATAATGACCTGACACAGGCCTCAGAAGAATGGGCATCCTCCATTCACGCCGGAACCAGGCAAGCTATCTACGAAACATTCAAGGTTTTTTATAGCAACATCTGGAAGCAATCCTCTACCAGGGAAGTCACTACCAAGGCTCTGACATCGACCTCCTGAAAAGAGGCTTCCGTTAACACTGAGAAGACTTGACAACAACAATGACCTGTTCTATAGGACATGGTTCTCTCTATTGCCCCTTAAGTGTGAGGTGAAACGAGAGGATGCTCTGCACCATTCTGACTGCAATATGGGATATGCAGATTCCAGGATCTTTAATACAGAAGCATGATACCAACAACAGAGACTATGTGAGGAATGGAAGTGTATTGCCACTACAGACGATGACTTGGATTGGCCAAACTAGTTTGCCTGGAACCTAGAGTCGGTCTTGTGCCAGGAAACTTCAAGAGTAGGGTCTCCTTGTATTTAGGCCATAGTTTTTCTTTCCATGTCCCTCATATTTTGATGGGCCTATGCAAACAAATGCCACTCTAACACCATTTTTTACTATGTTCCCTTGACTCCAATCCTTAAGAAAAACAATCCACTGAAACTTTTGAGGTTAACTTAAACTAGTATGCATGTACATGGAACTATATAAATGTACTTTACCTTCAATGTTTAAGGAGTTACTTAAGTCTTATGTCTTTAGATTATATTTGTGCTGCTAAGATATAGTATGTACTACAATCTGGGGATTTGAGGGACAAAGTACTTGTATTGTACATGGGTTCTGTTTTGTTTTTCTTAATGTTCTTTGGCTGAAAGTTCAAGGCTGGGATATCATTGATGGGACTACTGAAAAT
The DNA here is from genome assembly GCA_004027635.1 of Crocidura indochinensis. Taxonomy (NCBI): domain Eukaryota; kingdom Metazoa; phylum Chordata; class Mammalia; order Eulipotyphla; family Soricidae; genus Crocidura; species Crocidura indochinensis. Next base: position 10,923 of record PVKC010014970.1, on the reverse strand, counting down.
TCTGTTTATGGGTGATTGTGCTTCCACTGTAACTTTACCCTATCCTCTTTCTTTGCATCTTTGTTCTCATAATTAAAAGAAAAAAATTAGGGGGGCCGGGCGGTGGCGCTGTAGGTAAGGTGCCTGCCTTGTCTGCGCTAACCTAGGACGGACCGCGGTTCGATCCCCCGGTTCCCCATATGGTCCCCCGTGCCTGCCAGGAGCGACTTCTGAGTGAATAGCCAGGAGTAACCCCTGAGCGTCACCGGGTGTGGCCCAAAAACCAAAAAAAAAATTAATAATAATAATAAAAAGAAATTCCCACCCCATCTCTCTTCCTTTTTCTCTCTTTTTCTTGTTTCCCCACTTTGAATTTACATACTTATCCTCAGACTTTTTTTTTATGTGTATCCCCTTCATATTACCAACTATAAAACCAAAAGTCAAGTTCTGAAAAAATAGTATTTTTTTCATTCACCACCAATAACTCTAGCTGCATATACCACTGTATTTTCATATTTTAAGAGAAAAAAATGTAAAACGTGTATATGTTTTTATTTGGGTAAAATAAAGTATATACAGATTATAGTGGCCAACTTGATAGAGGTAGAACTAAAGAGGCTTAATATTATGTACATTCATTAATACTCTGTATGCTTCTTACGTTTAAAATAATAAATTAATTATCAAAAAAAGAGTTGCCACACAGTAAGGCAGCAACAAATAACCCAAGGCAACAGAACTGGAGAGTTGATCCACAGATTTGAGCTTATTCATTAAAATGGAGGAGAAAAAATGAGAGAGTTTTGGGGATTTTGATGGAGGGAAATGGATACCCTGATGGTAAATGTGATGTTGAGATGATAAATGCATAAAATTACCACTGACAATGTCATAAATCACAGTACCCCAATAAAGATTTTAAAACTGAAAAAAAAAGAAAAAATAATCTAGGAACCTCACAAATGTTCCCAAAATAAAAATTATAAACAGAAAGAATTTCACTCCAATGTGCTATTAAATTAAAAACTCTCTTTTTTCTTTTTTTTTGGGGGGGGTCACACCCAGCAGTGCTCAGGGGTTACTCTTGGTTCTAAGTTCAGAATCCACTCCTGGCAGGCTCGGGGGACCATATAGGATGCCGGGATTAGAACCACTGACCTTCGGCATGCATGGCAAACATCTTACCTCCATGCTATCTCTCCAGCCTCTAAATCAAAAACTCTTATAGTTATTAATTTTTCTAGTGCTAAAACAAAAGCTCATAAAAGCAATAAAAATATTTTATCTACAATCCACTTCATTCTTCATTTTAATAAAGGAGAAATATCATTTTCTTACTAAGATTTTGTCTAACCATTCAAGTTTATTTTTTACCACCTTGGAGAATGTATGGCTTTTATTTATAATCCTTTTAAGTGCAATCATTTGACTCCATATTATTCTTTTTTTTTTTTTTTTGGTTTTTGGGTCACACCCAGCAGTGCTCAGGGGTTACTCCTGGCTCCATGCTCAGAAATTGCTCCTGGCAGGCATGGGGGACCATATGGGGCACCGGGATTCGAACCGATGACCTTTTGCATGAAAGGCAAATGCCTTACCTCCATGCTATCTCCTGGGCCCCTCCATATTATTCTTAACTTTTTTTTTTTATAAAAACAAACTCATTAGTATGAAAATCTCTTTGTTTAATTTTAAAACCTGACAAGTAACCTCATTTCATTAAACTTCATTAAATTAAATATTTGTGAATTTATTTTATATTGTGCAATAAAATAAATAAAACACAAATACAGACTCACCAAATTATTTTAAGATGTTAATTTCCATAAATTGAGTTTAAAATAAAAACAGGTATATTTTTATTTCAATAAATATCAGGAATTTTCTTGCCCAACCAGGTGCATTTTTCTTCTTCAAGAAACAAGGGGTAAAGGGGTGATAATTTTAAGACTACCAAATTAGGGGCCAGAGAGAGCACAGAGGTAGAGCATTTGCCTTGCATGCTGCTGACCTGGGTTAGATCCGGATTCTATCCCCGACATCCCATATAATCTCCCGAGCTTGCCAGGAGCGATTTCTGAACTTAGAGCCAGGAGTGACCCCTGACCACCGCTGGATGTGGCCTAAAAACAAAGACAAACTCAGAATGCTGAGTGAAATAAGTCAGAGGGAGAGAGATAGACGCAGAAATAGTCACACTCATCTATGGGTTTTAAGAAAAAGACACTTTTGCAATAATACTCAGGGACAAAAGAGAGGAGGGCTGGAAGGTCCAGCTCACCACAAAAACTGATGAGTGCAGTTAGATAAATAACTACACTGATAACTATCATAGCAATGTGAATGAATAAGGGAAGTGGAAAGCCTGTCTAGAGTACAGGTGGGAGTGGGGTGGGGAGGAGGGAGATTTGAGACATTGGTTGTGGGAATATTGCACTGGTGAAGGGGTTGTTCTTTACATGACCGAAATTCAATTACAATCATGTTTGTAATCAAGGTGTTTAAATAAAGATATTAAAAAACAAACAAAAGACTATCAAATTCTGTTTGAAATGCCTTTCTTAATGGTTTTGAGCACTAGGGAGCGCTAGAGCAGAGCACTAGAGGGCGCTGTAGGCTAGAAAAGAAATAGACAAATTTAAGAAAGGAGACCAGATAAAATGTAGCTCAGTCAATTATATCAAAGATCAGGAGATGTTACAGAGTATAAGTAAAGTTCACCTCAAAATTTCAAAACTGCCTTTACAATGTATATGGAACAGTACTGGGCCAAACCTCTATACGTCCATAGCAAGGCTGAATTCTGAGCAGAGGTGCAGGCAGAGACATATTGCTGGGCGTTGTGAGAAGAGAAGAAATGGACAAACAGGATAAAGGAGGCAGATTACAAATAAAAGAAAGAAAGGGAAAGAACAACATGTAATTGGACTAGCACTGTGCTCTCTTGGAGAATGAGTTGGATGGCTCAAATAGTAGAGAGGGTTAGGTTGAAATTAAGTCAGAATCTAAGTTTATTCTGAATCTAAGAATTATTCAGACATTATTGTAATAATACCCAGAGACAATAGAAAATAGAAATGAAGCTTACCACAAAGAGTGGTGAGTTCAGTTAGAGAAATAACTACACTAACAACTATCATGACAATGGTAGTGAGTGAGAGAAATAGAATGTCTGTTTCAAATAAAGCAGGGGTAGGAGAGGAAAGAGATGGGGGCATTGGTGGTGGGAATGTTGCACTGGAGAGTTTTTTTTTTTTCTTTTTTGGCTTTTGACTTTTGGGTCACACCCGTTGGCACTCAGGGATTACTCCTGGCTCTATGCTCAGAAATCGCTTTTGGCAGATATGGGGGACCATATGGGATGCTGGCATTCAAACCACCACCTGTCCTGCGTGCAAGGCAAATGTCCTACTACTGTGCTATCTCTCCGGCACGTGTGTGTGTTCTTTTTTTTTTTTATAACTGAAACACTACTACAAACATATTGTTAATATTATGCTTTTATTTAAGAAATTTAAAAAAACAAAATTCTGCTATTTTTACAATAAAAATTATTCAGAATTTAAGGATGAAGGGCATCCTATTTGCCTTTTTACCCAGTGAACTCATTGATATGATTTTTTTCTCCCTTTTTAGAGGGAGGGCAGAGGCATTTGGACCACACTCACTGGTGCCCCAGGGCTATTCATAGCTCTGTGCTGAGAAAGGACCCTTCCTGGTGCTTCGGGCACCGTATGTGGTAATGGGTCTTTCACCTACGGTCTGCTGCAGAGAAGGCAAACAAGTTATTCTTGATGGTGGCTATAAATCCAGGGTTTCTACTACTCACTTGATTTCAAGAAAATGTATCAACCTCAAATATATAAGGACATACATTAGAATTTTTTTGCATAGCAATTTATAAAATCTAAATTATTACTTATATGTCCTAAATAATCTTTTTAAATGCGGATCATTCCTGTGCTTATTCAATATACCAATTAAACTAATTGAGAAAAAAAAATCCCAGAACATGGGGCCGGAGAGATAGCATGGAAGTAGGGTGTTTGCCTTGCATGCAGAAGGACGGTGGTTCGAATCCCCGCATCCCATATGGTCCCTGGAGCCTACAAGGAGCTATTTCTGACTGTAGAGCCAGGAGCGCTGCCGGGTGTGACCCAAAAACAAACAAACAAACAAACAAAATTCCCAAATCATCATTTCCCTTTTTCTATCACTACAGCACATAGTGTGTTTTACATTAAATATTTCAGAAAAAAAACATCTTTATAACTTCATATACTGAAAGGAGTTTCCTTATGCCTTGCTTAGTTTGTGCAAACAGTTCTGGAGATATTTACTATGTGGTCTTCTGGGAACTCTCTGGGTGGAGTTTCCTGTCAGGTGAATGGCAGAGTTCAAAGACAACTGGTTCTCAGTGATGTTGGGAACTGTGACGATTCGAAAAACATTGACCTGTTCCTAGAGATTCAAACTTTTCAGAGCAATGTGCAAGTCACACTAGAAACAGAACCATGAGATGCTGGGGAACCCTGCTGGGGCTCCTGTGGGTCCAAATATGCTGTAAGTAGGAGCCTCCAGATGCAGGTCGGGTGGGTGTCCACAATCATTAGAAAGGAAGAATAGGATTGGCTAACACATGTTCCATGTCCTAGGAGTATTTTTGGGATAGTTTAGAGTTCAGAAGTTGCATCAGCTCACCCCAAAGACGTCATATTTTATTTTCCTTCCCAAACAGGGACAAGAGGGATGAAGGTGGAGCAGAGTCCATCCTTGAGTCTCCAGGAGGAAATCAGCTGTACTCTGAGGTGCAACTTTTCTGTCACAGTGCAAAATGTGCAGTGGTTCAGACAGAATCCGGGTGGAGGCCTCGTCAATCTTTTTTTCATCGCTTCAGGGATAAAAGAGAATGGAAAGTTACGTGCCACAGTGAATTCCAAGGAAAAGTACAGCATTCTGAACATCACAGACTCCCAGCTGCAGGACTCAGCCACATACTTCTGTGCAGCGGAGCACAGTACTCCCATGTCAGCTACAGCCTGAACCCAAACTGCAGCTGGGCCTGTAGCCACACCCTTTATGGGGGTGGGCAGTAAAATGTCTTATAGTAGCTTCCACACAGGAGGCTTGGGGACAATCTGGGACTCTACATGGCCTTGATGGGTGGCAGTAAACCATATCTGAAAACTATAATAATTATTCTTGATCTTTGAAATAAAGTCTATCAGAAAATTATTAAAGTTCTCTCCAAGTTTAATTACTGGTTTTCAAATTCTGTAACATTGAAAAACTATTGTACTAGGCTTAAAAGTAGAAATTAAATTAAAAGGGGCCGGAGAGATAGCATGGAGGTAAGGCTTTTGCCTTTCATGCTTAAGGACGGTGGTTCGAATCCCGGCATCCCATATGGTCCCCAGTGCCTGCCAGGTGTGATTTCTGAGCATAGACCCAGGAGTAATCCCTGAGCGTTGCTGGGTGTGACCCAAAAACAAAAACCAAAAACACAAAAACAAACAACAAAAAAAAAGAAATTAAATTAAAAAAGAAAGTAGCTTCAATGGAAAAGCATACCATTTTCATGGAAAGTTATAAAAAATTTTTTTGTTTGTTTTGTTTTTGGGCCACACCCGGTGGTGCTCAGGGGTTACTCCTGGCTATCTGCTCAGAAATAGCTCCCGGCAGGCATGGGGAACCGTATGGGACACCAGGATTGGAACCAACCACCTTAGGTCCTGGATCGGCTCTTTGCAAGGCAAATGCCGCTGTGCTATCTCTCCGGCCCCGGAAAGTTATAAAAAATTTAATGAACCAATTATTAACATGAAGGAGAATTGAAAAAATATTTTTATTATAAATAAATACTTGGCATAAATGAAAAAGTACTGATTATATCCAAACCATGACATGTCTAGTTCTACATACAAATCCCAGAGAGGGTTAGAGGAAGCATTGAAATTTCAGTGTATAAACTTGTATTTAATAAATACAAAATTCACATAAGACTGGTAGGAGAAGTAAAATATTATAGAAAAGCTGTTTAACAAAGGCAATAGTTCTAATTCAAATAAGTAAAATTAATATTTCAAAAGTATTTATCAGTTTTATGCTAATGTTACAGCAATATAATGTTCTTAGGTGCTTTTATCTATTGTAATCAATAGAAAAATCTTTCTAAAAATGTAAAACTATAAGATTATTTTAGCTCTCTTACATGTAACAACAACACTAGTTTTCATTATTTTAGTTGAAATGAAGTCTTGAAATTTTGGTAATCTAACTTATTTGAGAAAAGCAAAGCACAATATTATTGTCAAAGTATCTCATAAGTATTATTAATTATTCTATTATATAAAGATCTTGGGATACACAGACTCCCAGGGTCTCTGGACAGCCATAAGAAGGATCTATTTCTTTAAAGTCTGAGAAGTTAGGAGGAAATCCCTTGTACCTATCCTTTTGGGGCAGTTGTCCCAGGGTTTATAAGCCCTAGGCTGGAGTGCAGGGGCTAGTGGCTGCTTTTCCCAGCTGACTTTGCTGAATGGCTGCTGCCAGACTGCTGAAAATCTGTTGGTTAGACTCACTATTTCTGTAGCCCTGTTGCTTCTCTGGCCTTTCCCTTTCCTCTGGTTCTGTCTCTGATTGACCCCTTGCCTTTGTCCCAATCTCAGCACTCTCTCTCTCTCCCTTTCCCAGTCAACAGGTTGGCTGTTAGGTCCCTGACTTCCCTACCTTGCCTGTTCCCCAACTAAACCTGATCTCCAGGAACCCTTTTCTTGTCAAACTCTGGCAGTTATTGTGCCCAAATGTCTTGTTTTGTAATTTTAAATTTGTACTTTTTATTAGGTATCATTAAGTTCTATTACATTTATTAAACAAAAATATTTTTTAAATGAGATTTTCATTTTATTCTCTGACATTTCATCTGCTCTTAAATCAAGGTTCTGATGATTTAATTTTTATGACTCTCACAAAATCTTTTTTTTTTTTTTTTTTTTTGGATCACACCTGGCAGTGTTCAGTGGTTACTCCTGGCTCCATGCTCAGAAATCGCCCCTGGCAGGCACAGGGACCATATGGGGCACCGGGATTCGAACAGATGACCTTTTGCATGAAAGGCAAACGCCTTACCTCCATGCTATCTCCCGGGCCCCATCACAAAATCTTATATTCAAGACTGGTTGGATATTTTGAATGCGCAAACTAACAGTTTTTGAAACAGCAGTTTACTTTGCATAAGAACTGCCTCCTGAAATTAACATCTTGATTGTTTGCTTCAGTGTTGTGCTCACACCCATTGTACTGTCTGTGGTTTTTACATTTTTTGAGATAAATCCCTTTTTATTCCACTTTATTATGATATAAGATATTTTTGACCAATCATCTTATTGAGGAAATGAAAATCTAGTTAGTAATTTATTCCTAAGGCACTGTCTCCACTTCTGAACAGTTCCTTGTATTTTTGGGGTACAATTTTAGATACCCTAAGATAACATTTGAAGGGAAATAAGGTCTCAGAGTTCCACAGTACAATTTTCCTTCTTCACACCACTCCACATTGAATATTCTGCCCTAATAAATCTTGGATAAATAGTATAAAAGTACTTTAGACATAGAAGATTCACAAAAATACTTTTGGACAATTTCATTTTACAAGATAGAAACTATTTCCAAGATAGTAATATGAAAGTACTTAATAGTAAAGAGCCTTAAGTTAAAAGATTTGAATGTGGTTACTTTAGCTTTACCATTTTTTCCTTCTGCCTTCTTCCTGTAGTACCACACAACTGAGCAAGAGACATTGTCTAATGCAAGTCCAGCTATGTAGATCTCTGCAGTTTGGATCTGGGAAGCCATGGTGCAACTACTGGGATGATTTCCAGAGTGTGGAAATTGAATACTTTGGGCAAGCCTGAAAGAGGCACAGTCTGAGTGCAATTGTCATCAGTAAAAAACAAAACAAAACAAAACATCCTCACTGACTTCTTGAGGAGTACAGCAGATGCGCTTCAAGGATTTTCCTAGAAATGGCAAACATTTCATTTTCCATGTGACCTTATTTTAATATCAAGAAACAGAGATCATCGCCCACTTATGCTGTGTTAAAGGAAAAGAAAGATCCTTGAGTTTAGAGACTAAAATCATCATCGTCCTTGGGCAGTTGAAGAAGGTACTTGAAAATGCCTTTTAGCATGTTCTGAGTGTGAATCAGGACATGTTCAATGAAATAATTACTGACAGCATGTGTTTGGTCCAGGTAATGGTTATATATATTGGTTAATATATATAAAAATAGTGACTCTCAGAGCATTTTAAAACTATTGGGGACCCGGGAGATAGCATGGAGGTAAGACGTTTGCCTTTCATGCAAAAGGTCATCGGTTCGAATTCCGGTGCCCCATATGGTCTCCTGTGCCTGCCAGGAGCAATATCTGAGCATGGAGCCAGGAGTAACCCCTGAGCACTGCCGGGTGTGACCCAAAAAACCCCAAAAACAAACAAACAAACAAACAAAAAACTATTGTTTAGTGTTGGATAAAATAACTTGAATGGGGAAATGTGCATACATGTTTAAAGTGTATTAAGAAGGGAAATTTGTTAAACGAAGAATTTATAAATTTTATACTATTGGGTAGAAATGAGAAATAAAACAAAGGTAATTAAAATAAAGAAGTTCTACATAGACACATTTTGTTTACACACAAATTTATATTTTGATTTGTTATTATTTAATAGCAGTCATTAAATTGTGAAATTAGGATTTAATTTTTTCTCAGTATTGTCAGAAAAGCAGTATGTAAAAACCAAAGAAAAACAGTCTCCCATTTCTAGAAGTGCAGTAATCTTGGTTTCTTGGTTTTCTATGGATTACATTTCAATATTTCAAGATCAGTTCTTTTGTACTTTTTTTTGGTTTTTGGTTTTTGGGTTACACCCAGTGGTGCTCAAGAAGGTACATCTGACCCAAAGGAAGGCAATATATTTTTTTTTTTTTTGTTTGAGTGAACACGATACTTGTTATCTGTTCCCTAATTAAAATGACTGAGAACCCTGTTCTCTAGATTTATTCTCTGATCAAAGTCTTAATTTCTTTCTCTCAAGTACAATAAGCATCAATTACAGTGGTAGAATGTGACCACAAGATGGCAGAGCACCTTTGTTGCTGGCTTCTGGAAGCATTGGTTGTGGCAGAGCAGTCTCTTTCTGATTGGTCAAGTAGATTATAGGAACAATGATTGTTAAGCAAGAAGAAATAATTTGGTGTTGGAAGTAACTTTGTCTGCTGGGGACTGCAGGTCTGCAGTTGATCTTCAAAGGGAGGAACCATGAAGACATCTATTGGAGCTGGATTCATGTTCTTGTGGCTGCAGATGGGCTGTGAGTTGAGAGATTGGGAGAAAGAGTAAGAAGATAAATTTTAGCAGTCAAATAAATCATGGCCTTTTGGAGGTTTTTTCTGGTTCTGCAGCAATGGTAAATTCTGGTATGTATCACCCTATTTTTCAGTGTCATCTTTTTTTTTTCTTTAGGTGTCAGTGGAGCAGAGAATATGGAACAGAGTCCTTCTACCCTGAAAGTCAACCAGGGAACCAAGGCTATTATCAACTGTTCTTATTCAAACAATGCCTTGGACTACTTCCCTTGGTATAAGCAAGAACCTGGGAAAAGTCTTCAGTTGATCATCTACATTCGTTCAACTAAGCAACAAGAAAAAAAACAAAGACTCACAGTTTTACTGGATAAAAATGCCAAACAACTCTCCCTGCACATAGCAGACACCCAGCCTGGAGACTCAGCTGTCTACTACTGTGCAGCGAGTGCACAGTGCTTTCCAGGCACCTGCAACCTGTGCTGAAACCCACATGGGGTGGGGGGAGGAATGGGCTGTCCTCATCCTTTAGCATTCATTCAAGTATAACACTTGTTATGTCTATCTGCAATGGAAGCTAATTTATGAACATCAAATTATAAAATGTATTAGATTCATGGTGACCTCAAAAGAGCTAAACATTTTGTTCAATTGGACCAGAGGGATAATACAGTTAGGGCACTTTTCTTGCATGTACTTGATCCAGGTTATATCCTTAACAACCCCTTTAGTCCCCTGAGCACTACCAGAAGTGATCACTGAGCACAGAGCCAGGATTAAGCCTTGAGCTTTGCTAGGTATGCCCCACTATCCCTGCCCAAAATAATTTGTTCAAGAAAGCTTGTGGGTGAATTCTTGAAAAAAATTTTAATTGTTTTATTCAAATAAAGTATATAAAATTATTCCACATAGCTTTCAACCTCTGCTCCTTAATCTTTTGCAACAAGGTGACATTAATTTTAAAAAGAACTTTTGTCTGTTGCCTAAAAGTAATGCACGTTATTTTAACATGATGATAGGACATTATATTACATGAATATAAAAATATGATATATAACTTTGTGAAATTTGTAATAGTACATTCAGTTAATATAGTGGCAATATGTTTAGGATTTTATCTTTTGCAAGATATTCTAGCTTTATCAGAGCATTCTCAATTTATTTTACTTTTACTTTTATGACTTTTTAGTAGCCCAGTGAATTTTTATTCTCTCTGAGATGATATGATATATTTCATCATCCTAATTAAAAAATTATTCTTCTCTTTATACTTGAGGTAAAATGTGACATCTACTTAAAAAAAACACCATAGTTACGAGGTTGTTCATAATATAGCTTATTTCACAGATATAGTTGTTGTATGATTGAGTTACAATCATACAATGTACAACAACATTCACCAGTGTGTGTTTTTTGTCACTAATATCAACAGTTTCCCTATCACCCTTTATGATACCTTCTTCCCTCCTATCCACCCTCTTCTATTTGCCTCTGAGGCGGAAATTTTATTTTTCTCTTCTTTCTTTCTTTCTTTCTTTCTTTCTTTCTTTCTTTCTTTCTTTCTTTCTTTCTTT